>JAUMHG010000072.1:3072642-3096876 GCA_032359395.1 Enteromius anoplus | reverse complement strand
GATGTGTCTTTAATCTAGATTTAAACTGACAGAGTGTGCCTGCCTCCCGAACAGTATTTGGTAAATTGTTCCAGAGTAAATTGTAACGGGCAAATAAAGGCTGTTTTCTCCTTGTCTGGCTCAGACATGGGTATTTGATAATACCCATTCCAAAGGTCTAATACAGAAAACCAACAACTTCCAGCCAAAGAGTCCAGAACATCGTCAATTCGCAGAGTTGTATATTGATCGGGTATTGTCTTACTATTAAGGGTTCTGTAATCTATTGTTACGGCCAGCTTGTATCGACCGTACATACAGTATATAAACACGCTTAAGGGAAAAATTTACTTACAAGATTTTATTAGTCTTCAAAATACAGATAAATTAATATAACAAAGTCTAGGGTTCAAAATAAAAAAAAGGAAAAATCATAATCCAAATGGGGGAGAGAAAAAAAGGTTGGTATAGGTTGTAAAAAAATAAAGGTTCGCAACAGATGACTTCTCCAGAGGATATCGGTCCCCTGGACAAAGTGAAGTAGTGTGGTCGAGGCCAATGTTTTATCCTCTCCATAATTGAGACATGAACAGGTAACAGGTGTAGGCATCTCCTGCGCTCTCCTGGAAAACAACGACACCAGCAGGCAAGCAAGTAGAATGCGGGGTCGTAACACCTCCCTCCTCAAAAAAAGATATGACAACAAATCTGTGAGATTATCCTTTGCTAAACGAGAAAAAAATTATTTAATCTGGTTAAGATGTTCAGACCAGGTGGAACTATACAGCACGACGTCATCAAGATATGCCTCACATCCTGACATTCCATAAAGTATACGGTTTACAAGTTGTTGGAAAGTCGCAGGTGCATTTCGAACTCCGAAAGGCATTACCGTATACTGCAGGAAAGCATCAGGCCTAACGAAGGCAGATAATTCCTTCGCACGACTAGTCAAAGGCACCTGCCAATACCCCTTTAAGAGGTCAAATTTACTAACGTAATGGGCAGAGCCAACATGATCGACGCAGTCATCAACTCGAGGTAAAAGGAAACAGTCCGGCTTTGTCACAGAGTTAAGTTTTCGATAATCTGTGCAAAATCGATAAGACCCATCAGGTTTATTGACTAAAACAAGGAGAACTCCATGAACTGAGGTTCAGCCAGATTATGAGCAAGCAGATAGTTCACCTCTTGTTTTAGCAGATCTCTTTTGAAAGGATTGACTCGATAGGCATTCTGTTTAACTGAACATGAGGTTCCTACGTCGATATCATGTTTGATGACAGAAGTGCGACCAGGAACATCAAGGAAAAGAAAGGGAAATGACATCACTAACTCGGTGACATCACTTCTCTCTTTCTCTGTCAAATAAGAAAGATGGGAGGTCAGGTTAAGAAGAATCTCAGAGTTTTTAAGTCGCCCGTCGACCTTTTCTCGAGAAAGAAATCTCTCATCCTCATCAGCATTCTTTAAAGAATCCCCACTCGTGTCACAAGAATTTACCACATTAACAGAAACAGAACGAACAGGAGCCATATATAATTTCAACAAGTTATTGTGACAAACTTGTACCTTTTTCCTCCGGTCAGGAGTATTCAACAGGTAATTATTATCCGAAAGACATTCAACTCCTCTGTAGGGGCCTGTAAATTTAGCGTGAAATGGGTTAGCAGGTAGGGGCAACAAAGCCAGTACTTGATCACCCACCTGAAACTCTCTTAACTTTTGCTTTTCTGTCAAAATGTTGTTGCATTTTTATTTGAGATTTACTCAACTTCTTTTTAGCGAGAGCTCGTGCCTCATAAAGTCTACTCCGAAATCCACTCACATAATCTAAAACGTTTTTAGGAGGTTTAGGCGTTCGCCACTCACCAGCTAACACAGCCGTAGGTCCTCGTACAACGTGTCCGAACACTAACTCATTTGGACTAAACCCAAGGCTTTCTTGGATGACCTCACGTACCGCTAATAACATCCACGGCAGACCTTCTTCCCAATCCGCATCGAGTTCCACACAATATGACCTCAAGAGGGACTTCAAGGTTTGATGGAACCTCTCGAGAACCCCTTGACTCTGCGGATTATAGGCACTAGAAATATTGTGGTTTATTCGAAGTTGACGCAGGGCTCTTGAGAACTGTTTTGACATAAAGTTTGAACCCTGATCGGATTGAATAACTTTGGGAATTCCAAAGGTCGACATAAAATTAGTGAGGGCCTTCAAGACAGATTTGGTAGTGATGGACCTTAACGGATACGCAGCAGGATAACGAGTAGTCTGGCACATAATAGTTAAAAGATATTGGTGACCAGTCTTAGACCAGGGCAAAGGACCAACACAGTCAACTATCAAATGCTCAAAAGGAGTGGAAACAACAGAAATAGGCTGCAACGGAGCAACAGGCACTTTTTGATTTGGCTTACCGGTGATCTGGCATGTATGACAAGATCGAATATGTTTTGCCACATCGCGTTTTACCTTAGGCCAATAGAACTGTCACAAGACACGATCATACGTTTTACGAACTCCGGTATGACCAGCAAGTCCTTGATGAGCCAAATGAGTCTCTCACTGTGAACGGAAGCATGACCTGAGTTCTAGGTTCCAGAGAAACATCTTTATGCAGGACCACTGTCCGGCAAAGCAGACCATCATCAAGAAAGTATGAGGGGGACAGAGGATCAAAACTTTTCTCAGACCCTACCGCAGAAAATAAAGGTTTTCATTGCTCTGTTGAGCTCTAATTAAGTCCTCACGAGAAATCTGCAACAAAGAAGTCAGAGAACAGTCTTCAGCATCAGAGGGTTCAACATTGGTTTTCTCAGGAGTGGACAAAACCTCGTATCAGCAGATTCACTTTTCAGCCCTGTTAAATCCTTCTGGTCAGAAGACACGGAAGAGCAGAACTTCAGGTCTCTTGGCTCCAGACATATAGACACATCAGATCCTGGAAAAAGAAAGTGTCATGCATTGGAACTTCAACTTGATTTTCAGACAGTGGTTTAGTAATTGATCGAGTAACCTCACAAGCTGGAAACAAATCAGGAAATTCTCGGTCAACATCAGATTTTCTAGGTATAGTTGTTATTATGGGCGGAGCTGCCACACCACTCCGTCCCCAAACATTCCCACCAGCTAAATCATTTCCCAGAATAAATGTAATCCCAGGAACTGGAAATGCAGAATGAACACCAACATCCCCAGATACAATGTCAGAGGAAAGATGGATTCGATGCAAAGGCACTTCAACAAACCCCATCTCAAAACCTTGCACTAATACATGAGTTCCAGTAGCGGTTTCAGAAGTTAAAGGCAAAATTCCTTCTAGAAGAAACGACTGTGCAGCTCCCGTATCTCGAAGAAGACGCACTGGCACCTTTTCGTTGGAACCAGGCAATGACACATTTCCCTCAGTGATAAAAGGTGTATAATCAACAAAGGAAGTTCCACACTGATCAAAAAATGTATCACTAGAACTAGATAAATGACAATCTTTCTCATCACGAGTGTCAGTGAAGGGTGAGGTAGAAACCAAGACAACAGATTTCGACAATCTCTCTTTCTTCTTGAGAATAAAACAGTCAGATATTTTATGACCAGGCTTCTTACAATAAAAGCAAACAATGTCTTGTGAGGGTGCAGATTTACTAGAAGGTTCAGCAACTATCGCCTTAATATTCCTAGTCATCACAGGAGACTTCGCCTTAGGTTGAAAGCAAAACTTAGACTTACTCATATCTTTGGTTTTAAGACCAGCTAAACTGAATGACCCACAATGGGATAACACAAATTCATCAGCCATGATAGCAGCCTCAGAAAGTGTATTCACCTTGTGTTCAGTAAGATATGTAGCCACAGCATGAGGAACACAACGTTTGAACTCCTCTAAGAGCACCAATTCTCTTAACTGCTCTTTAGTTGTAATTTTCATTGAAGTACACCAACGAGCAAATAAATTCTCTTTTTCCTCTTGCAAATTCAACATTAATACATTCATCAGCTTTATTCAACCTCCTAAATTTATGACGGTAGGCCTCAGGCACGAGTTCATATGCATGTAACACAGCAGATTTCACCACATCATACTCACCACTCTGTTCCAGTGAGAGTGCAGAATAAACCTCCTGAGCTTTACCGGTGAACACACACTGCAACAATAAAGTCCAAAAGCTTTTCGGCCATTTCATGGACAAAGCAACACGTTCAAAGTGATAGAAATATTTATCCACTTCTTATTCAGAGAATAGCAGAACTAGTTTCATATTTCTGTGAACATCAAACACAGGTTCACATGCCTTCGCATGCTGTTGTAACACAGGAGGCACATTCACTTGTGAAACTTCAGCTGTCTTTACTGCTAATTCTAACTCCAACTTTTTTATCTGAAATGCTCTCTCTTCACGTTCGCTCTCCATCTCAAGCTCCATTCTTCGCATAGCTAACTGATGATCTAATTTTCTCCCTTGGAATTCTCTTTCTATCGCTAGCTCTTTCATAACGCGATCATCACGTTCAGTACGTATTTTCGCGGCGTCTAAACACATTTGTTTCTCTTGTAAAGACAATTCTGGAAATTTTGTCTCAATTTCACTATAAACATCAGTAGGAGTAGACACAAATGATTCACTAGGAGTAATTAACTCAGCGCTTACCTCTATAACTCCTCTATCAACAAGTGATCGCTTCAAAGCAGTTACCATAGTTTCCTTCAGCCTCTTTTCCTGAGAAGTAAGATCGACACTGAAGCGTTCGGCAATTTGCACCAGCTGCCCTTTGTACAACTCTCAAGCAGAGCTTCTGATGGACATGCAAAGAAATCTTCGAGCCCGAAGACATTTTGTTCGTATATATATACTAACGATAACACAAACGAAACTACTAGTTTAGCCAACACACGTAAGACACTGTTTACCCGAAATACAACTCCCATAAGCCACTGCTTCAAAAAGGAACTACGTCACCGTATTACGCAACCTTCATTTACGCAACCGCTACTCATTCACAAAAACTTCTGAAGACTTTCCACGAGTCAAAACACAGTGTAAGCACGAGAATAAACCGAACGATACACATGAACACAATTATTTACCTTTACTTATTTTTGTTGAATAGATTTACCATTTATAATATGAGAAAACTCCAGCTCCTGAATTATACGTTTGGTCACCGGCTGAGAAAGTTCTGCTCGACAACTGACACGGCAGTTGGGGATGGTTACAGAGCCAGGCCCTTTACATATTAGTCGACCTACAATGTCATTCTCGTTAACCTGATTCAGTGTAAGTGCAGTAGATTCAGGCAGAGTATCTGATAGAAAACTTCTAATATTGAAAACACAAGCCAGATTGTTTCAATTCTCTGCATCACAAAGCGCAAACAGTCTTTGGAACAAATTAGCATTAGTCCCCAGGATTACTGGAGTCTGATCGGGGGTATTTGGTCAAGGGCACACAACAGCCAACACTACCAAAGATTCCACCATGACAGTTAATTATTTCGGGAATTGAAAATTCACCAGTATATAACCTCGATAGGGGTAACTTTCATCACTGAGTCCTCAAATAGCCAATCCTGACACTGGTTGGATGGGAACATGAGACAGATATTTTTGATACCATTTTTCAAAAATAATGGTCACTTGAGACCCACTATCCAATAATGCGCTACAGGAGTGACCATTTACCTTCAATGTCACAGCAGAGACAGGTCCCACCAACTCAGCCGGAAGTGCACTTGATGTTGTGTTTTGGACCATCTGTGTTCTAGCAGAGCAATGCATTGTTTTCTCTTAAGAAGCCAACTTCAGAAACACTTTGGATTTCCGGAGGGAAGCAATTAGTTTACATCCTCCCCACAACGATAACGCAAGAAATCATCTTCCTGTGGGAGAGGTGGTTTCTTATTACCACCAACACTCATATTCACTTTCACAGCAGTGGCAGTAACTTGTTGGGGTGGTTCTCTACCCTCCAATGTTTTCACTTTCTGGCTCAATCTATCAACTTTTTTCTGTAACGCAGATGTCTTGGCTGCTTTATCATCCATTGAACATGGTTTAACCTCTGGTTTTGTGCTAGCACCTAAATTGACTGGGCTAGACTTCATTTTCAGTTCAGACATTTTGGCTTGCAGAGCCTTCACATCGGCATTCAGCTCTTGCAAATCTACATCATTGGCAGAAAGACAGTTCTGTGCTGCTACGCTCTGAACTCGCACATTGAACTTTACGCCGTGATCTTTCATGTTCTTCCTCAGCCCTAATCTGACTAAGCGACTCAAGAAAAGAAGGTGGGTCAGTTTTCTTCTCATTCAGACGTAACTGCAAGAGCATGAGATCAGCACCCACTGCTCCTTGCAACAATTGTTCAATCTTCACTCTATTCATATCCTGAGCCCTGACACCCCCTTTTTTGACTACTTTGGCCAAAAAGTCTCTGCATATAGTCTGATAACTAATTTCTCCAGGTTTTTGCTGAATATGACGATATGCAAAGTACAGGTCTTCTCCTGTCTCCGGAGATCCAAAAACCCTATCAATGCAGAAATATACTCATCTGAGCTAGCTTCAGGGTTACTGAAACGTAAGGACCTAATGATTTCTAGTGCAGGACCCCTCAGACTTTCTATTATCCGACGTCTTTTCTCTCTTTCAGGACAGTCATTGCTCTCTCACTCTTGCCTGTTCAAGCCAATACTCAATGGGTTCTTCTCCCAATGGGGTGGGAGTACTACCAGAAAACGCTTGAGGTCGACGATAACTGTGACTCTCTGCCATACTTCTATTAGACTGCTTCATCACTTCCGCCATAGCATGAATAAGGGATTCCTCAGTACCTTTAGCAGGTGGTGAGGCAGCTACATATTGGAGGTCAGCAACTGTTTTGCCCTCAGCTTGCAGAAAATCCTGCAGCTTACCTACAAAATAATCTGATAAATCGAGCTTTACATCAGCCATCACTATGTACCACACAATAGTACCATCATCACTTCTCACTTCAGGAGGAATGTTTTGTGGCTTTATTTTTTCCTTACATTCACACAGGACCGGCAATCCTCCTGCTTCAACACAGTAGATCCTTCCTCTTACCCTTACACGACCCCCACAAAGCACAGTTTGCATCAACTCTTCAATCTGGCTTATGCTAACATCTTCCTTGACCCCAGCAACCAGAATGGCATGATTTGTGTCAAGTGCCTCTCCTTTACACCAGTAACGGAGTGTATCTTGGTATTTACTGTACAATACACGCTCCATGTTCTCAAAATGACCACAACAAAATTAGAGGCAACAGAACCTTCTAGATAGTCGCAAATATATGAAACACATCCCAGCGGTGCCTCCATTTTATGTAACGCCCCCTTCCGTTCACTGGAACTTTTATGGGTGACGTCCTGGTTCTCCTGTAATCTGTATCTGTTTTTCTCAAATTTAAATATGTGCTGCAGATCAAAAATTCAAAAGAATAATTATTTTGTGTTACAGTTCAACAAAGTCGTTATCAAACAACAATTGTGTAACCTCGGTCTATCAAAACGAACAGGAAACAGCAATCCAGTCGCGCGGGTTCACGCGTTAAGGTTGTCTGTATCAACCCAGACAGTTTAGGCGAGATGCATTAGCCGCCAATCGTCCTCCCGTAAATGTTCTTCACTTTGAATTTGTCCGGAACTTTGCAATCACGCTTAGCCAGCAGTGATTCAAAAATCCAGTTTGTTAAAGTCCACTATAATTCGCTGGCCATTAACTATAATGCACCTGTTGTTTTATTAAACAACCCACTTATACAGGGAGATATCGAGTTGATGTCTCCTCTCTCTCTCTCTCATTTTTTCTTATTTTTTGTTTTTCCGCGTTCCCTTCTCCTTCTTCCACCCCTCCTAATACCTGATTGGTCATACTTCCCTAAGCACCCAATTACATTACAAAGAAATATAAAATAACAGGCATAACTGTTTAGATTATCCCTGAGTACATTTTTATATTGTGCCTCTTGACTTTATATATAAACACAATGAAATATGCAGCCTGAAATTATGTAGCAGGGCTACACTTAGTACGTTTTATATGTGCTGGTATAAAAATGAAGTCCGATGTCATCTAATCTTCGTGCATCAGTCCACGCGTCTCCACGATGAAGCAGAAAAGCAGTGAATTCTGACGTCTCCTAATCTCCGTGCAGCAACCTCGGTAGGAACAATCAAATGGGTCACGTCATCAGTGTAATCGTAAGATTCTTAAGTCTGCATTGTGTTGAAATTTTCTGAAGAATGACAGAAGAGCGCCGGATTAGTTCTGCATAGAGAATGTATTTTTATTAAAACAGGTCGTCACGACAGCTTCAGCTCACACATCAGTAACAATGTTTCGTTCATTAGAAAGACAGAAAACACCGCTAAGAGGCAGGTATGGCGGCTTCTTCTTTCGAGTTTAACGGCGGCTTGTATCCATAAGCATTGCACTACCGCCACCTTCTGGTTGACTCTCCTTTAATGGTTCTCTGCTCTATTTCCAGATTATTTCCTACACAGTTTATATTCTACACATCAAACCATATTAACTAAGAAATTACAAATATTTTTCTTGCCTTGCCCAATCACCTCACTTTTCAATACATCTTTTGTCTCTGCTCCAACCAACTTATCTTTTCGTAATTCTTTCATCACCTCCTTTGTTCTTCATATCTTCTGCAATTTATAAGTACGTGTTCTATAGTTTCAAGTGTCTGACACTTACAAAAAAACAGTAGGATGCTCCCCTATAATGGAAAATGTACTATTCAGGTTACTGTGCCCAATTCTTAATCTTGTCATTATTGTTTTCCCTCTTCTAGGTTCAGCCCAGTTCCACTCAGTTCCAACTTCATTTTGAATCTTTATATTTACTTCAATATCATCTTTTTTGTTGCTTGCTTCGCTAACGTATCCACCCTCTCATCTTCCAAAATACCTACGTGAGCTGGAGTCCAAATAAGTTAAATCTCTTTACCTTTTTTTATTCTCTTTTATGTTATCAATATAGCATACAGCAGATTCTGACGGCTATTGGACACACCTGATCTGAGACTGTACAGTTCTGACAATGAATCCCCTCCAATTAAGATTTTACTTATTTTTTCTTCCTTTCCAATCATGATGGATAGTTTGACTTTATACACAATATTAGACCAACATTAAATGCAAAAAGGCTAGTGAAACAAAACCATTTTAACCTTGTTACACATGTTCATATTTCTATGCCACAGGTGCAGTAAATTATAGTAAACTATTATTATGAATTATTACAGTAAGCTATTATTATAATCAATGATGCCTGTATTACAGCTTTTTTTAACAGCTTACACTCAAATTGTCGCACAATTTTTGAAACGCTAACACTGGAACCAAACACCAAATCTGCAAACCCATTCGCGGCCTTTGACCAAGTTTTTTAGTTTTTAACTCTTTGCAAAACAAAACACACAGTTCTCTATGTAACACACAAATATCTGCTTTTGAGATGTGTTTGTGTGATATTTTGAACGCAGTGCTTCATCTTGCAAGGGATATACGTTTTGCGTCTGCAATTCTTGGACTTGTGTGTAAAGTAAAAAAAAAAAAAGATACAAAGTTTTGAAAATGTGTTTTCAAACTCTCAACTCTCATAAAAAAAATAAATAATAAAAACTCTCATCTATTTGGTTCTCATCCAATTTATTTTGATAGAAATTATATAGAAAATAATTCTAATTCAGAAGAACTCCAATTCATATTTTCAGGTCGCAATAAGGGCGCCAATTCACCCAATCCGCAGGCCTCATAAATGCCATGACTACATAAACATAAGGATAAACAATGCTTAACTTAGTTTTTTTTTTCTCAAAGCTACAATGCAATTTATGTGGTTTGCTTAAGTAATTTTTCATCTCATTTCACACGCATTTAGTGTTTCTGGGCTTTCAGGAAATACCAGCTGGGCTACCTGAAGCACAAACACCAGCGCGAGCTCTCTTCCCTGCAGTGTTTGCGAGATTCATGTGCACACAGCCCCTGGCAGATCCGCTCTCTTTCGTTTTCATTTCCCGGAAGGATTCTAGTGCTGCAATCCGCATAAAAAAAGACAAACTCCGCGGTGCAAGATTGAGACTTCACGCGACACCACATGCTGTGTTTGGTCAATATATCGTTCCGCAATTGATAAAGGAATCGGGTATTAATATTGTAGTGGATATATATGGGTTTGTGAAGTCTTGAAGGTTACAGAACATGAGTCACGCCTCCTCACCGCCACCTTTGATAAAGGTAAGATCGATTATAGGAACAGCACTCACTTGCCACCTAGTTATAGTATAGTAAACAAAACGACTTTGAATTAGTCAGTGATTTTATTAGTGCCACAAAAACAAAGTAAAAAAGAAAAAACCTTTAATCACATCAAACTGCTCTCTTAAGCAAAAGCAAATATCATGTTCAACTAACTTATTCTTGTTTTGTAAGCCACTCAAATGTCATAATAAAAAAGCTAAATTTAAATGTAGATTTATTGTGGAAATATACTTTATCCAAAATGTAGGCGACAGTGCAAAACTGAAAATAAAAACTGTTGGGTCTCAAATTTACTTTCACTTTTGCTGTGTATTGAGATCTCAGTTTGTTTTCATGTAAAGCAAGATTCGATTGTCGGGTGCTTTCTGATTCATTCATAAAAAAAATGCTCACATTTTGGAATTTCTTTGATTTTGATTGAAGTAAATGTTTTCCCTTTAAAAGCTTCAGCAGGGTTGTAATGGGAACGAGTCGCCAGTTTGCGCTCCGGTTCTGCGCGACCCACAAAATGAAGCTTCCTCTGGGTACGAGATGGTGCATGATGAACTCTGCAAGCTACCTGGAAGACTACGTATGTTCCCACATAAAGTATTTACATGAATAGATTATGGGTCATAACAATGAGGTGCATTAAAAACAAATTCCCTCAACATCATACCCTGTCAAACAGGACTAACAGAAATCCAAAGCTACACTTTTCCACATTGTGGCCTTGTTTTCTCTAGGCTTGACAAATAGCACCATGACAGTGGCATAAATCAGTTTACTTCTTATATTTACACATACAAAATAAGCATTTTGACACATCAGCATTTTTGTCTGTAAGGGGGCAGGGTTTTTCTCTCAATACTGACAGATTTCATGTGATTTCCTGGCTTTCTATGCCATTTTGCACCTTGTTATCTTCATGTGTTCAATACTTATTTCATGTGTCATTTCACTTTATTTATTATGATGACTCAACTTGTATACTGAAATGTTCTGCTTTCTTTGAATAAATTCAATATTTGGCTTAATGGCAACATCTGGTGCAAACCTTCATCAGTTTTGATTGTGCGCAAACGAAAGTGATGGTGTTCACCAAATGATGACCTAAATTTTGTTCCCCTAAGCAAAGGGTTTAAAGGGTTTGCCCTAACCATTTGATTACTCACCCTCATGTCATTCTAAAACCATAAGACCTTCATTCATCTTCAGAACGCAAATTAAGAGAGACATCTGACCCTCCATAGACAGCAATACAACTGAAGTGATCCCAGTCCCAGAAACGTAGTAAAAACACAGGTAAAACTGATGTGACTTCAGTTGCTCAACTTCAGTTTTGTGATTCTACGAGAATATATTTTTTGGCTCAAAAAAACTAACAAAAATAACATCATTTACTCAACCATTCTTCTCCCCTGACTTACATCTTCCGCCATTTTAGAGTATCACAACGCATACGCACACTTTAACGTATTTAATGCAAGCAGCCTTGTTTACATCCGGGCGAAGGCAAGTGCATGTGCATAATCTGCAGTTGTTTACGCCTAGAGGAAAGCATATGCATGCATTGTGACACTTTATAAAAAGGCGTAAGACGTAAATCAGGGAAGAAGAATGGTTGAGTAAATTACATTATTTTAAAAAAGTATTCTTTTAGCGTCCCAAAACAGAAGTTGAACCACTGATATCACATTGGCATTTCAGTTGTGTTGCTGTCTATGGAGGATCAGATGGCTCTAATTTAATCAAAAATATCTATAATCTATAATTTGTGTTCTGCAGATGAACAAAGGTCTTATGTGTTTGAAATGACATGAGGGTGAGTAATTAATGACAAGAAATATAATCCAGTAAATCAAGCATTTACGTGCTTGAATGGTGTTCGCATGTCTTTTAGGGAAATCCATAGCCAAGTCCATTCCAAAATTCCCACAAAATGACCAAAAAATAAATAAATTCAAAGAGATTTGTAATGACATGAGAATGACATTCATTTTTGGCTGAACTAACACTGTGTTTTATGGTTGTAATGTAAGGGATCAATCCGTCTTTGTGGAATAAGGAGGACGTGAATCTCTGGCTGCGCTGGGCTCAGCGGGAATATTCTCTGCGACGTGCAGACCACCAAAAATTTGAGATGAACGGAAAGGCACTTTGTCTTCTAACCAAAGAGGACTTCCGTCTTCGCTGCCCCAGCTCTGGTATGTGATCTGAAATCAGTTCTAGTTATCAGTTCTGTTTATAGATTTCATGATAACTGTGTGAATGGGAACTGCTGTGAACAGGTGATGTTCTTTATGAACTCCTTCAATATGTGAAGCAACAGAGGAGATGTGCCATCTTCAGTCCACTGTCCAGTTCACAACAGATGCCCGACCCACAAAAGACGACAGGTGATCTAGTTGTGCATAATAAAATTGGGAATGTTCAGCTAAGGATGCAATCAAAGACATCCATAAGTTTATACAATTATTTGTTTGGTTATTCAGGTTTAAATTTACAGGACTTTCAGAGCCTTTCTGCAGTTAAAAGCTGAAAGGGTTTTCCTTGTTTGGGCTGTTCTTGTGTAATCCTCCATTATGGGCACCTTGATAAATGTCTGACTTCCTATTTGAACAGTTGCCAGAACAAAAGTTTAATGACTTGCCGTAGCTTGTAGAACACACTGTTTTTGCTCCTTGTAAAGGGAAACATTTTGGATATCACACTCACTGAATGTTTTATATCACTCTTATATAACAAGTCCTTCATATGTGACGGGAAGCACACTGATCTGCTTTATGGGGTTAAATAACACCCATTTCTTTATTCAGGAGGGAATTTCCTGGTTATAAAGCAGCTAGAGCTGTTGCCAATAGGTGTGGCTAAATTACACCTACCTCCATTCAAACAAGAGTACACAATACATTTCTTTCATATTTACCTGTTTCCTTGTAATCTTATGAATAAAATGAATTGTTAATAGTGGTCTTGCAGGGCCTTATGCTCCATTTGACAGAAGTGTATTTGTTTGTCCAGTAAATACAAACTCCTGGGTGTTAACAGCTGGATGCAGCACAGATCAGAGCCAGGAGAGGAAACCTCTGTCTGCCGACTCTGAGAATTCCCACGGCATGCACAGAGGTCAGCGCTCAAACCATCTTTATTGGCCCCAGAAAGCCCTGGAGATAGATCTCACCCTAACCTGCTAATAAAGTATTAACTCTGAGTCCACCCAAGACATAGATAAGATTTGGAGAAAAGTAGCATTGCATTGCTCATCAATGGATGCTGTGCAGTGAGTGGGTGCCGTCAGAGACCAAACAGATTATAGAAACTTCACAATAATACACAAACAATCCACACCACTCCAGTCTATCAACTGGAGTATTGTGTAGTAAAAAATCTGTGTCTGTAAGAAACAAATCCTTATAAAATATCAATAACTTGAAACTCCATATAGCTTTCAGTTAAGATATTTTTAAACCTAAAATGGTCACTTGCTAAAATACCAGAGAGTCCTCTGTCTGTATTATTGCGTAGTATGACTGAATCAGGAGAGACATGTACACAGATCAAACACCATTGGATTTTGATGTAAGAATTCTGACGGCACCCATTCTCCAAATCTGTTCTAATCAAACAAAATCATTTATTTCTTGGATGGTCTGAGGATGAGTACATTTTCAGCAAAATTTCATTTTTGGAAGAACTATTCAAGATTAGATTCTGCTATAAAACATTTCCGAGAAGTTTATGTTGCAAGTCATTAGGGGTTCTTTTTTCAAATAATGTAAGGCTCAAAGGCTTTTTTGTATTTAATTAAAAAAAGTAACAAGCCCCACACATGAAATCCGGAGAATTAATTTGATTCCATGATTTAATTAATTTCATAGTTTTAGTTCCATCGTGAGTTTTATTTTAACCTATAATTGAGGTTAAAACAAGGGATCAAATGACTAAAATATACAATTTACCTCAAATAAGGGGACAAACTTGACCACGACTGTCGACATCATGGACACATTTGTGGCCACAGTATCTTTATTCAGCATGTCATATTCCCAAGGCTTCATAAAAATGCACACATTTTGGGGTATCGCTTTATGTTAAGTGTCCCTAATACCCGTGTACTTCCATAGTAACTAGATATGTTGTTGTTACGACCCCCAGGAGGTATGTAACCTGTATGTAACCACAGTGTAAGTACACACCGATACATACTGTAGTATCTCCAGCTGTAATATTTCTGTAACTACACGCATGTTACAACCTTCAGAATGGTGTGTGTAAGTACAAATGTGTAACAGGACATTGGTAACGACACTTTTTGGTAATGAAAGTACAAATGTGTAACAGGACTAACAGCACTTTTTTTTGTAAATAAAGTGTTACAAATAGACAATTGCTATGGATTTAGAATGTAATTACTCTGATGTTACACAGCAGCGGGCAGTAAATTAGGCTTTACATATAAATTGTGGCTGGTGTCCAGAATGTTACACTTTATATTAAGTGGGCAGTTCCTGAGGAGTTACCATGTAGTCTCAGCCTCAGACGTCACGCCCACAGAACGATGGCTATTACCTGGAAACCCTTTAGAAATGTCGAAGTCGTCATCTGATTGGTTGAATCGCTGAACGAAACAAACTACTGTATCATTGGTTGTTTGACATGACGGTCAAACAGCCTTATGGGCGGGCTTTGGCCAAAGAAAGCCACTATGAATTCCAGACCTTCAGTCGTCAGTGTGAAGGTCTGGCTACGCAGGACTACCATGTATATACACTGGTATTACAGAGGTGCACCAATTCCACCCACTTTACATATCCCTAAACCTACCCAACTACACCCCATGATCACCCCTGTTCCAGTTACTCTCATACACACTGCTGTTACTAAATGTAGCTATGTAATTCCTGTTACATGACTACTTAGTGAAACTGAAAAAGTGTTGCTACCAATATCCTGTTACACATTAGTACTCACACATACCATTCTGAGGGTTGTTACATGTGTGTAGTTACAGAAATATTACAGCTGTAGATACTATGTAGCAATGTGTACTTGGTTACATACTAGATACACATCTAGTTACTATGGAAGCACACAGGTATTAGGGACACTTAATATAAAGTGGGACCCATTTTTGTAATAGAAAGTTAAAACGGAAGTGTAGAATTGTATGTTAAAACATTTTGGAAGTGTTTTGCAACCTCTAGACTAGAGGATCCTGGCTTCCTGACTGATAAAAGAATTTAATACAGGTATTTGAAAACTAGCTGTTCTTTTATTTTATATCTTTCAGAGATTTCACATCATTCTCCCAAGGAAAAAAATCAACAGACATCTCCAGACAAAACCAGACAACCGGAAAATGTTTACTGTTCAGATGAGCCTCTCAACCTGTCCAACAAAATCACAAAACCTGCAAACACCACACAAACCTCTGAGGCCAACGGAAAGATTGCAGGTGCGCATACATGACACTGAAAACTGCATTAAAGGAATAGTTCACCCAAAAATGAAAATTCTGACATCATTTACTCAAGTAGTTCCAAATTACTTTGTTCTTGTGAACACAGGATTTTTTTGAAGAAAGTTTGTAATCAGGCTGTTTTGGGTCACCATTGACTGGCTGAAAAAAAACAAAAAAAAAAAAAACATGGGAGTCAATGGTGACCAAAACAGCCTGATTACAAACTTAGGTGAGTAAATGATGACAGAATTTAAATTTTTGGGTGAACTATTCCTTTAATATAAAACACAAAATCAGATGTTGTTCAGTATGTTCAGTTGTTCAGTATGTCACCACATACCCGTTGCTGTTCCATGTTTTCCTTATAGATTGCAAGCTCTTATGGGACTATGTGTACCAGCTGCTGTCGGACAGCAGGTATGAGGCCTTCATTCGCTGGGAAGATCCGGTCTCCATGGTTTTCAGAGTGGTGGATCCCAACGGACTGGCACGACTCTGGGGCAACCACAAAGTACTGCAGCAGACAAGACCAGCTCACTTCTGCATTGCTTTAAGTGGGATCGATCATAATTAAGTCTGTTTGTTTGTTATTGCAGAACAGGGCCAATATGACCTACGAGAAAATGTCCAGAGCATTACGCCATTACTACAAGCTCAACATTATCAAGAAAGAGACAGGCCAGAGGCTTCTCTTCCGGTGAGCGGAGGCACTCAAAACGCATTCAATGCATATTTATATTTTGGGTGACATTTTATTTTAGGGTCTCTTAACTAGTTGCTTATATTACTGCCATTATATTACTAGTATGGAACGAGTGATTAATGACGAGGTCGAGAAACTCTTTAATGCCTTATTCTACATAAGTTTATTCTACTGTACATCCCTAATCCTACCCAATACCAAAAATGAACAACTACCAAACTAACTATTAATAAGCAGCAGATTAATAATTTATTGAGGGTTTAAAGAGAGTACACTTTAATAGCACACTAAAAAGTGCAACTTTAATAATGTACAACGGCTTACTATAAGGTACCTTTTAAATCATTCACAGTTCACATTTACCATAAAATAGTGCAACTGAAATTTGTTTTTATTAAAAAGGAGTCAGTATACGTTTGAACTCACACAAGGGGGAGCTAAAACTGTAAAAATTAGACATATTTTGTTTTGACCCGTATATTGTCATATCATACTTGTTCCTATGTTTTCAAACACTCCCTCTGTACTGCAGGTTTCTGAAGACTCCTGAGGAAATCATGCAAGGCAGGTCAGACCGCACAGAAGTGTTAGAGTCTCCTGACAGTCCTGCATCTCCCGACTACAGAGAAGACGCTCTGGAAGTATCTCCGGTGTCCACTCCTACTACCATGAGCCCCAGCTCCGATCACAACTTCAGCATATCGCCGATCCCCTAACAATCTCCCCCCTCGTTCTGATCCAGGACCACCATTAGCAGTTAATTATCCTGACTGTTTAGAATGAGAAACCCGTTGAGTGAACGTGGATGTGAAATGCCATCCGCAGCACCAGAGATGTTTGACATCCCGTAGAGGAGCCACAGGACTTGATGGATATTTGAGGAGAGGCTCAGACTACATGGTTTTGACTCAGGGTAGCAGTGTGCAGTTGTTTGCTGTTAGTATGTGTTAAAAAATAAGCGACACTAATTTCTTAACACAACAATTCTGAATGATTCTCATAGTTGATAGGAATAAGAGTTATGAAATTTTCTCTCAGGTTGTAAAACTGTGCAATGTAATTTTGTTTTGACAGATTTGTGAACTGCACTGCATTACTGTATAACGACATTGATTTTTATTCCATTAATCAAATATCATGAATAATCTACAGAATGAAATTCATTAACCATTGTCTATCTTTATAAAATGAGGTTAACAAATAAGATGCTCATTAACTTTTTTTCAGGATTTTCGGTTAAAATGTATGGATTTGATTAAAAAAAAAATCTTTTAATGCTTTTTGCCGTTTTCTTACAGTGCATATTCCTGCATGGCATATAATTGTTTATTCAGTACAAATATTTCATTTCATCTAATAAAATCTCCATGAATAATGATTATGAAATAATTTGAAAAATGTTGCTGAACAAAATACCATGGACACAGGACCCACTTTTAACTTTAAATTATTTCAAGTACTTTAAAACAAAACAGCTATTAAAAGAAGTCAAAACAACTGATATATTTCTCATTTTAATATTTACATCCTCTACAACTGCTTTTTTTTTTTAAGAACCAGGTCTTGAAAAACGTCAGATTTTAAAAGTTTTATTCCTAGACCTAGAAAAGTCATTTAAATGTAGAAGAAGTAAAATAGTTTCTGTTTCTGTAGACTTTTTTGAAATATTAATATCCATAAATCAGATTTTTCTGGTTAAGCTAAGCTGTAAAATATTTATACATATTGACTTTAATTCTGATCCAGTTAATCATGATCAACTGAAAAAGTCATGGGACCTTTTAATATTGCTGTGACCAATCGGTCAAAACTGTTGAGAATCACCTTGAAGCAATCCATTCAGCTGGGGGAAGTGGCATCACTGGCTTGTTACTTACTACCGTATAAATCAGCCCTAGCTATGCGAATGATAGATACATTTCAAATTATTTTATCTACCACGAGTCTAAGTTTTAGAAGAGGAAGTTAATAACTTTAGGTTTCAGGTTTTGTGACTCAACTCTCCTTGTGTGTGTGTGTGTGTGTGTGGGTGTGCTTGAAATCTATGATCTCTTTAGTAATCTAGTCATGACTGCTCATTTTAAGACATGCATTAAATGTCAAGCATATGACTGCTCTAAGGACAACAGTAATACAGACATTTACCTCTGATGGCCTCTGAAAGTGCGTAGACACCAATATAACAGGCCTGCTTTAGACATGATGAAGTGAGGAATTGATTTGAGAAACGGATCCTCACAGTGGCTTCACATTCTTCCTAGTGTCCCGGAGGGGAAGGAGGGACCTATGTGGGGTTTGAAAAAAATCTTTTTGATTTAACAACACCCGTGACCGCCTGTTTTAATATTTTGCGCTGATGTTCCTCATCCGAAGTCAGTTCGAGCACCGAAGAACTTGTGCCATCTGAGACTGAGGAGATTTTTCTAGTCATGTCATCACCGTTATGCATTCTGTCTAAAAATGAGAACCTCTCTGTGTCTTTCTGTGGTTCTGGTTTTCTAGCTACGTATCAGCTTGGTGTGGCACAGAGTCTTCTGGATAACGCGGCCTGGATCCTGCAAGGAGCTCCAAGGGTCTATGGGGCATCATCTGGCTCTCTCGTTGCTGCAGCCGTCGTCTGTGGCTCCAATCTAGGTAATATGAGATCTTTCTGTTCAAAACTTTCATTGACTATAACTAGACGAGAGACTGCAGGCAAAGTTGTCAGTTTGAGCCTTTTTGGCTTTAATTAGTGATGTCAATCTTCATTAATCAATCCAAAATAAAAGTTTTTATTTACATAATATGTGTGTATATTTGTTATGTATATATGAATACAAACACATGCATTTATTCTGTATATTTAAGAAAAAAAATTATGTATTTATATATTAAATATATTTATGTGTATTTATATATTCATTCAATAAATATACACAGTATACATATATATACACACATATCACATAAGTAAAAAAAAAAAAAAAGACTTTTGGATGCAGAAAGAGATATCCAAAATCCTCTGAGTCTAATAGGTCAACAAAATGAAATAAGAATTTTGAATCCTGGCTTCATCCAA
Source organism: Enteromius anoplus (assembly GCA_032359395.1). NCBI lineage: Eukaryota > Metazoa > Chordata > Actinopteri > Cypriniformes > Cyprinidae > Enteromius > Enteromius anoplus. Next base: position 3,077,390 of record JAUMHG010000072.1, on the reverse strand, counting down.
TAAAACACATTACAAACAAGGCATTTGTTGCATCCACTGAGGACATAATTACTGATTATCATGACTTAGTACTGGCTTTAGTACTGTGCCTCGTAAACATAACACCATGTCTGCATTCGTGATCAGAGAAACGACAAACAACAAGCACAATCCTTCACTGCTCAAAACCCATGTTTGAATAGTAAGTAGCAGGTTTCTTTTAATAAGTTAATACTTAACTTACTTAAAGGTTGTGAGTCAGAAACGCCAGACTATTCTTGCAGAGGTCGATTTTCTCCACTTTATGGTCTCTGTGCACAGCCAGCATAGACTTCTATCCAGGTTTCAGGAGTCTGAGAACTGTCCTAAAAAAGTGTTGTGAATACAACTCGACGACTGATTTGTAGATGTGTCCTCTTTTGGAAGCACAAACAAAGTAGTTTCACTTTCCCAACAACACACAGCGCCTCCAGAGCATGGCGCCTTTATATATAATATATACAAAATGTATAATAATATAATGTATATAATAGCTCCACCTTCTTTCTTTGCGTAAACATTTGGGCGGTGTTTGAAAATAAACCCAATCTGTGATATAAAAAAGTGGGGGCGTGTTTAAACGAGCTGTTTCAGGGGGCCGTGGACAAGTCATAACTTTTATAAAGAATATCTCTTTGGTTTTGAAACTTTAGTCTTCGATACTTCAGGGATCTCATCTATGCACTAAAAGCTTGTAACACTCCAAAGAGAAAGGAAAACTTGAAATCGCATCATATGACCCCTTTAACACCAACCAATGACGGCTTTAGAATAGGCTTTTAAATCACGTGGTTGATGTATTTCTTTTCTTTCTTGCTGCATAATAATATTCACCAGGGGCGGAGTGGCAATAGGGACGGTCGGGACCTTTCCTGGTGAGCCACAATTGAGCGGCCGCGAAGCAAACGTGACCAGCCCCTGAACTAAATAGAATCGTTGACGTTACTAAAGTCTCTGAGAATAACCTCTAATTACGCCCCAACCAATATCAGTTGCTCGTGCTCTATGTCTTTGTCATGGTTAGGTGATCCTGCAGAACATGGACACAATAAATAAAAAAATAATAAAATCTGTTTGTTTGTTCTTGAATTCCCCTTAGAGCTCAATAGAGTATATATAATCTATATATAATCTATACAAACTATATCTAATGTAGAATGGAGCAAAGCCTCTTGGAAATGGGGAATGCGTTTATCCAATGAAACGATTGCAGGTCAAGTCGGCGCTGGGTGCATTATGGGTATTTCTTTAGAGTTTACCTATTTTTTCTCTCATTTAAAGTAAGATTTAAGCAAGTTGGGGGTTTGTTTTAGTTATTGTATTAGTGATGTTAAGTTAGTTTGGGTGGGTTTGGTTCATTTGCAGCCCTGTAATATAAAAGTGAAACTGTTACCGTCATGTAGAGAGATATGTAGGGGAGGCACTTAAAGTACCTGTTAAAGTCAACATAATCTTTTTTATAGTAATTAGGCAGAAGATAGCGCTGCCTCCTATTGGTTTATTCTGCCTATGCTCCTGCATTTAGAGTCAATCAATGTAATGCGATGTAGGGGCCAGTTGTTACGATATTAAAAGGGGTTGGGCCGGTGCGGTCAGAATTTTCCCGGTGGATTTTAGTGCCCCACTCCGCCCCTGATATTCACAACCGCAAATGTGTAGAGTAAAAATTACTTTTGAACTTTGAACCTTTTGGCATCTCTCTGCCAATTGCTTTTAATCTTGTACAGAAAAGTACGGTGCAGGAGCTCATGAAAGAAGAGCTTTAGGTTTTGAATAACTGTGTGTATATGATAAATCCAAAAATATAATATTACTGCAAAGGTGTTCGCCACATTAGATAACTGTTTGCTTTTATTTTGAACATTTTGCAAGAGATCTGAGATCTGTAATGTGCTGTAAGTGACTTGGAAAAAAAAATAAATCACTTGGATAAAAGACTTTTGACTTATAATTGAGTAATCATTCCCTTTCTTCTCTTAGGACGTGTTCGAGACCAGCTTCTGGAGTTTGCGAGATTTACCAAACAGCATCCTCTTGGTCTTCTGAGTCCCACGGTGGATATTTTCCGGTGGCTGGAGGTCACACTGCAGCGCTGTCTGCCTGATAACGCACACACTCTGGCCAGCGGCCGTCTGCATATCTCCATGACACGCATGTCTGATGGAAAAAATGTAATTGTGTCAGAATTTAATTCCAGCAATGAGCTTATTAAAGTAAGCATACATTTTTTTTTTAATGTTCATTTAGAATGACATTTTATAATACACATACACTAACAAAAGCTTATTAATAATTTGCAATATATTATAGGCTAGATAATTCATAGTTATAAACTGTAATCGCTGTATTGTTAAAGCATTAATAGGCTATATGCGAACATTTATGTACAAATTAACAAAACATTGGTGGTGGTTGAGGAGAGACCCACATGATTGTAAAGTGCTTTGGGTTTATGGCAATACACAGTAAAGGGCTATATAAATGCGTCATTCATTCAAATTATTGTTTAATTAGCTCACATCCAAAGACATAGATGTATTATTATCCTTACAACTTGTTAACCACGCCTAACTGTTGCACAGTATTTAAACTAGTAGAAAATTCATTAGAAGTAAATATTGCTCAATTTAGACTAGTTCTCGGAAAATAGTAAAAGAATTACAATACCTTTATTAAAGTGCTCCTATCATGGGTAATGGAAAGGTTCATATTTTGGTTTTGGGAGTCTCCAACAACAGGTTAACATAATGCAAAGTAAAAAAAAAAACACTTTGAATTTCTTATATTATGCTTTTATTTTTATACCATACTTGCTAAATGACTTCCAAATTATTTGCTCAATGTTAATTCGTCCAAAGCCCTTCTTTGCGTGATGCTAATCTGTGGTGATTGGTCAGTTGGTTTAATTTTCATCTCATCATGTCTGTAATGTCTGATAATGCAGTGTTTGTGAGCTCAGTGCTGCTCTGTGGACAGCATTACATAGGAAACATATTTTTTATCAATATTTAATTATTTTGCATTTTCATTCAAACCAAGGAGAAAAGACCAACAAGTGGGCGGGCAATATGCTAATGTTTCATGTTGATGTCAAGATCAAACTTCTTGGGATAAGTTTTTTTTAATGACTTGTTTCAGTGATTCAGTCAACTCTCTTTTGAGGAACAAGAAATTGCACATATCATAGTAATATCTATGAAATCAGTTTGTTTTTTTTCCCTAGAAAAATCTGAAATTACTTTCTTTCAACTTTTCTTTAAATGGCCTTGTTCTATCCTTTATAAGGCACTATTGTGTAGCTGTTTTGTCCCTGTATATTCTGGAGTGATCCCACCGCAGTATAAAGGTGAGGTGAGTAATAAATGTGTTTAAAAACTACAGAAATGCACTAAACTAGTAGACAGTCCAGAATAAGATATACCCCTGTATATCCCCAGCACTATATGGATGGAGGTTTCACAAACATCCAGCCTCTCGAGGATTCCTCTCCAACCCTCACCATCTCTCCATTTGCTGGAAACATGGACATCTGTCCGTCAGATACCTCTACCATCCTGTGTGAAGCAATCATCCAGCAGCTCTCCTTCCAGTGCTCCATCACCAACTTCATCAGGCTGGTAAATGCCTTGTTTCCTCGAGACTGGAAGGTGAGATCTGTGACACAGGCACTTGTATGGTTAAACTCATCCCTAAACACTGAGCTTGAACATTGTGTAACTTTTTTTGGGGTGAATAATTGATGATGTAATTTTTAGCAGCCAAGTTTCTGTCATTGTTAGTTTACTCTATTTATTGCTGATGTCAGATTCTGAAGAGGGCTTTCTACAGCGGATACCAAGATACCGTATACTTCCTACAGAAGAGTAGTGAGTTACTATCAGATTTTTATAACTATCATTATTATTATTTGTTTACATTTGAAGTATGTGTACACTTTTTTTTGCATTTGGTAAGAGTGATACATACGTTGTCAGCGTACTGAGTAAAACATACTGTAAACCCTTTCATGTAAACAATTATAGATGCACAAAAGCTTTAGAATTTTTTGCCCTCTTTGACTGGAAATGTTGGACACACCAATCTTTAAAAAACAAGTTGTACATACACTGTAAATAAAAATCTTTAAAATGTCAGTAAAAAAATATGACCATAAAAAATATAGTAATATAGTAATGATATTTTAGGTTTGACAATATTCAGTTAAATACCGTAATATCATTAACTAATATATTTTTAATATACCATCCTTTTAAAGTACTGAAATTTGTTTGGTCTCTTTGAAATACTCTGATGAGCACCAAAAGCAGGTGATGAGAAAGTCACTTGATGAACCAAAGCCCATCACAAGCAGCTTTAAAATATGTACAAATATAGAATATACTCAGTGTCATTCACACAAACACTAAATACCATCACGGTGAGACTCATTAAACTCAAACATGCAATAAACATTCATTTAACAACATTATATTTAACATACAAGCCTGATAAACATAACTGGTAATAAAAAAAGAAGATATTTTACAAGAGAAAGAGAAAACATCAAATTCAAACTAAATTTGAAATGCAATGCAGGGAATTCTGAGGATGTCAGTTCATGGTTTTTCCCTGTAAATTTTACAGGAATTTACCATTAACCGTTTAACAGGTTTTTAAGTTACCCTTTCAGTCGAATCACTTCGACGTTACATATGGGAACTCGCCAGAGAGACCGATTTGCCTTTGAGCTT
>JAUMHG010000072.1:3033638-3045092 GCA_032359395.1 Enteromius anoplus | reverse complement strand
CATATATATGTACACAATATCTGTTTATGTGTATCATGAGTTATTTCTGGGATAATGTCTCCTCTCAATGCTCCAGTGATTTATGTCAGCCATAAGAAGAGCAGCTATGTCTACAACCTGGTGACACTGAGTTGTGAAAATACTGTACATCTTAAATATTTTGTACGTTCCCACTTAGGCATGTGTTGACATCTGTTCTTCGCAAGCATGTGTGACATGCACGCACACACATGAATGAAGACATGGCATACTAAATAGGTGGCATTCCTTTTTTCTAGAGATTAGTCACGTTTTTCTCACAAACACAAGCACACACACAAATGTGTATACATCATTTCAAAGTAATAGATTTAAAATGCATTTATCATACTTAATATAGTTCAAATCTTTCATGTGAAATATGTCAAAATACATTTAAATAGATAGGCTATAAGGTGATTAAAGGTATAATCAGCATGAAGACTATGTAGTTACTATGTAGTTACATCAGTAATTAATCATGACTGGGAAAATTGCAAACACATTATTGAGCTCTTATGTGATGTTGCATCCACAACAGCAGGTGTCAGTAAAGGTTCAAGGTGACTGCATACCCATAAACATAATATTTTAAAATTAAAATACATAAATAAATGCACATTTAAATAACATATTCTACGGTCAGCCATTAGCAGGGTCCAAAATGAACAACTCCTGCTAACAGTAGGTGAAGGTGCTTTAATACAGGTATGCAAAGCTGTACTTTGTATTTTAAAGATACATAATTTTGTGAAATGATTTTGCTGTTAAACACTTGGAGGTGCTTTTTAGCAGCACAGAAAACTAATTTCACCTTTAAAGGCACAGTATGTAAGATTTTTTTAATAAAATATCCAAAAACCACTTGAGCACAGTGTTATATATTTCATGCAGTTGTGTGCTTACATTCCCTCAAAAGTTCTGTAGGGTTTGTAAGTTCAAAGAAGTTCTAGATTTAAACTAGATAAAAAAGTTTGTTGAGACAAACTTAAGTTGGCTTGAGAAAGTTTGAAAAGTTTAAAATAGTATAAGAAGTGTAAGTTTAAAAAAAAAAATTTAACAGTTAGAGTCTTGGCTCATCTGAACATTCCATGAATGGAAGTCTATGGTGATTGTTTTAAATTTTCACAATTTGAATTAGATTTTTAATTTTCATTTTTATTAAAACCGTAATTCAGTTAGAAAAGATATAACACACTCTGTGAGTTCACTCTGAAGATCTGGGCTGAGTTTGGAATCTGTAGAGTTAAAGCTCTAGGAGGATATAGAGTCATACATTTTAGTAATAGAAGAGTAATAATAAGTTTAAGTAGTAGATCAGTAAGGCGAAAGGTTGATATTGAAGGCGATTTAACCCTTTAACCCATCCCTGTTCATTGTCGCCTATCAATGACGCAATATCTGCGCTATCTTTCCGCCTATGAATATGGCAACACGTGTGGACAAATGTGGAAGTGGTAGTTATTTATTGTGCATTTCAATATCATGGACAATAAATACATTCTCCACAATCCCAAAAAATGTAGATGTATACATACAGAGACAAGAAGATATTGGAACAGTCAACTAAATAAAACAAAAATAAATATCAGTGTGGCGTTTCCCAAATGGGAAGAGTTTCGCGAAAAGCTCAGACTGTACAGAGACTCTGAATGCCTTGCGTGTGTTTTATAGATGGGCAAATATATATTATTCATTTTGCAAGTAATAATCATGTACAGATTTTGAATAGATATTAATGAGTTTACGACACACCAGTGTTGCATGTTATTGCTTTGGAAATGTGACCGCTAGTGGTGAAAGCTCACATATTGTGCCTTTAAGCAAAGCATTATATTGCTGCTCTAAAAAACATTAGTCTGTGAATTACATGTATTTTATTTCTGAGAGTATTAAATTCAGATCCTGCATGGCAATCAGTATAGTGCAAATGGGGTCATTCAGTTTGCTCTGTTTACTGTACATAAATATTGCATTGTTTTTTTTTGTGTGCGAATTTAGGAGGCAGGTGTCATGTCATCCTGTTAAATGAAAAACAAGAACTAACTCTTCACAAACGCAGTCACTCACCATTCCTAAGACCTTGTAACAGCCGGTATGTTATGTAATAGATATGACTAGCGCAATTATGCTTATACAGAGCTGCTTTCAGGTTCATGAATAACAGCAGAGAGCATTGAAAGCCTCTCATCGCCTGCATCTCCTGATCACAGCTCCGTTTCTTTCTCTGAAGTACCTTGTCACATTTCATGCCTTCATCCAACACTTTTCCAGTCTTTACGTTGACCGGTGGCCATTGTTTTTCTTACCTCTTAGCGCTCCGGCTAGTGTTACCTGTGATCACTCCTGGGGCTTTTGTCAGATCGCCTTGAGAAAATCTGTACACTTTAACATAATTTTACAAAGAGTATATAATATGTAAATTATAGGATACTTAAAAATAATGTAACATTTTCAGCCACTTAATTGCATGTTATTTCAGATGAAGTGAAAACGTCCACTGTGAAAACTGTAGAAATGTACGGTAAAAACTGGCAGCTGTGGTTGCTGGAATGTGACCGTAAAAAATACGGTAACAATGTTTTAGGTTTTGTGGTATTAAGTTAAATTTACAGTTAAATACCGTAATTTTATTAACTGATATAATGTTAATATATCAACATTTTAAAGTACTGAAATCTTTGAAATACACTGATGACCATCAAATGCAGCTAATGATGAGAAAGTTACATGATGAACCAAAGCCCATCTGTCACGCCCCCCCAGGCATTCCATGTCTGTCGTGATCTGTGTTTTTGTTTTCATTCAGTCTCCCTCGTGTTCTCCTGTCATTTTGTAACCCCGCCCAGGTCCTTTGTGTGTTAATCGTCTCCCCAGGTGTTGTTAATTCTTGTCATTAGTCTTGTATATAAACCGTGTCCTTTTGAGTTCTCGTGATGTCTTGTTAACGTAACGTTTCGTGTAGCCCGAATGAGCTCTGCACAGCTCTCCGCTTTTCTTTGTTTTGTAATTTAAGTTTATTGAAAGTTAACCTCCTGTCTCCGTGTTCTGCCTGCCGTGCCTTGCCCGTGTTGGCTGAGGAAGCGAGAGCGCGAGCTCCACAGCGCGCCTTCGTTACACCATCACAAGCAGCCTTTACATAAGAACAAATATAGAAGATGCTCAGTGTCATTCACACAAACACTAAACACCATCACGGTAAGACTCTTTAAACACTAATATGCAATAAATATTCATTTAACAACAATTTTTCAAAGAAAAACATAAAATTCAATGCAAGTCAGGGAATTCTGTTAATGTCAGCTTATGTTTTTTTCCCTGTACATTTTACAGGAATTTACTGTTAACCATTTCAGTTTGTCCCGTAGCATTTTCACAGTTTTTACTGTTAAAATCACAGCCATTTTTTTACAATGTATGCTATTAAGTGCAATTGAGTAACAAGAGTGTTTTTGACCCACTTTAAACAGTACTTTTTTATATGTAATTTGGTCATTTATGGATAAACTAAAAGCCTTTATGGTAAAACTAAAATACGCCATTTTTATTGCAACATCATGTTAGGGTTAGGGTTAGTCTATAGTTAGGTGATTAATGTGCCCCTATTATAATTAATGAAAGGATTATATTCAAACAACAGACTGATATGCATGCAAGGTCAAACACTTTCATTGTCTTATAATATGCACTTATTTTTAACTTAGTGGATTAACGATTTTTTTCCAAATCCCTTGAAGTGAATGGGGCTTAATATGAGTGGTCAATTAAGGCCTTCTGAAGTGAATTGATGTAATGGTGTTAGAAATATATTCATATTTAAAACTTTATAAACATTATCAGGATTAAGCTAACTGTACACAGGTTTATGAGAGAGTTGGGTCCAGCGGATAATGTATAGGACGTAAGCAGAGCATAAACAAGACAAAGCTCAGAATCGCCCCACACCCTTATATGGTGTCTAAAACTACATAAGACATTATCAAATGCACTCCACAATAAGTGCTGTATACTGCAAATGGCTAGCTGCTCAAGATCTGTACCCTGAGAGCATCTCACCGAATGAATTCTGCATGGACACACATTTTATTAGTGGAGTAGTGAAGGGAATAGTGAATGAGGGTAGCAACAACATGAGAGGAAAAGAGAAGCATGGCTATGATCTGTCTCTGATGAACGAGAAAAAGAGGAGCCGCTCATGTTACAGTGAAAGTCAAGCCTGTTATTGCCGGTAATGAGGGCATCTTATATAACAGTGAATGAGGAAGAAGAGGTTTCAGACAGGTGGGGGACCTGAAAGACCTGACCGCCAGATAACTTATCGACACACTTTGTGTATCAACCTTCTAATAAAACACCGGTGTGATTATATATATATATGAATGCAGGTTATTAGGAGAATGCTAAGTCGCCATTTTAAAGTCATCTCTCAGTTTCTTTATCTATATTGTTCATTTTAAATGTTCCTTTAGATGAATAGGACAGTCATGCCAAAATTCAAATTTTTGTAAAGTGTAAATCCATGATAATGCCAGTATCTTTTAATTGAACACATTGTTCATTTTAATAGGTTTTTATATATCGCAGTTCATGTTCAGGACAGTCAGGATGATTTCCATATTTTACTGAAAACGCAATTTGAATTATTTTATGCTCACAGGCATAAAAAAAGTCTTTGCTGCCCTGCCAAATTATAAAAATCTAACTTAAAAGAAAAAAAAATAGTGCTTTATTTCAGCAAAGGGACTAACATAAAAGAATGAATGCAAGTCAGTGATAATAATTATTGCAACGTTTTAAAGTGACCACACCAGCAGCCTGTGATTCATATCACTGTGATTTTTGCATTTCAGGTCAAACAGTGCAACAATTACATAATGTACCATTTTAATACATACAGTACACAGTTATTACCACAGTAAATGGCTTTATGTTACTTATTTACAGTCATAAATTTACAACCAACCATGATCAGTTGTCAGGCTAAGCACATGATATTCAAGTTCCTGAAGATTCCTTTTTGATATTTTCAAAGGCTTTGAATATTCTCATTAGATTCTTATTATAGAATAAAAGGGTTAAACTGTACAATTAGTTCCCTAGCATAACAACCAATGTTCAGTTAGTCTGTGAAGAACCATCATTACAGAGGCAAAAATGTGCAAATAAATGTCAGATAACCAATGCAGCTTTGTGATTAATCATTTCTTCCCGCGCCCATTAAAAGAACAATAACACACTACCTTCATACTAAAATGACATAACTTTGGGTAAGTATAAAATAGCAGCAGTTATAACATCAAAAACACAACGAAAATATGTGTTTATATCCAGTACGTCTTGGGAAACAGCTCGCCAAGATTCACAAGATTTTGCAAAACAACTTATATAATACAGTGAGAACTTGTCTCATAGCTCCCTGATTCTCTTTCCAACAAAAATGTTGTATATTCTCACTTACTCAGCAAAATTAATATCTTCATCATGTTTTAGGGTGTTTTTCTTAAAGTCATTTCTCTACGATTTCCTTAGGTAACTGTTGAATCTGAGAAAATGACCATTTTTGTCTTGTCTTGATAGGTTTGTGAATATATTTCAAGACAACGTTCACTAATGGAAATCAATTCCACTCTGTATAAAACCCATATGACAGGATGCCTGCAACAACAGGTTCAGCCCATTTGAGTCAAAGGCACTGTAAATGATTATGGACTGGAAGTGGACAACTCGATGCATTTCTCCTATTCATTGGCTGAGCTTCCTCTAAAGTGCCACAACAAACCATAATGATTATCATTTCAAATGCAAAATGAAACAAATATGAAACACACAACTTACAGTAGAAACCACATACTTAGAGACAATGGTGTTACAGATATGTTAAAGTTACCACTTTGCAGGCTTCCCAAAATGGTTGTATGCTGGTGGAAGTCACCCAAACACACTTGATGACAGTGATGCAGTGGTCATTTAATTTTCAGAGTGATTCTGTAATTTTTAATTACACATAGTGGACCTGCTGTGATAGGTTTATGAGATTATGAGATAGTTTAGGTTGATTTATTATTTAATAAACGGATTATTATACACAGATGGAAATCTAACGTGAAATTTAAATTCTGCTACTTACGTTTTCAGAGAAATTGTTCTCACATTCAAACCATGCAAGTTAGGTAACGTTTATTATCATCTGTTCCCAAGAATTGAAAACACTGAAATGCTATAACATTATTGGCTGAATCTCAGAAAACCTTTGGAGAGCTTGTCAAGGTCATATTTCACAAATTTTGCAAAAACTATAGTCATTGTATAGCCTGTTTAAGTCCCATCAATATTTCTTTTAATTATTTGCATTACTTTGCTTTGTCATTTGCATTAATGTAATGCAGAAAAAAATATCTTGTTGCTGTATGGTTAATGATGTAATTATATAAATTGTAAAGAATTTACTTATTCATCTTGAAAGTACCAGCTGCACAGCATTAAACTGATAAAAATATAAGATACATTAATCAGAATCTGATGAAAATAGCCATTACAAATAATGACAGCTACAAAATAAAAGTAACACTTTACTTTTATGAGAACTGGAACGGGAATGTGTTTATTAACTGTGGTAAAACTTACAGTGATTCTAAAATAGACTAGTTTCTTAATGCAAAATATAACCCTCATAAGGACACATACATCACAGCAACATCTGCAAGACGTACTGTATGTTTTAGACAGCTTGCCCATCTTTAATACGTCTATAAGACATTTCCTATCAGATGTCAAATAGACATTTAGAAAATGATGCTTATGATTTCGAATAGAGACTATTAGATGTCCATACGCAGCAGTTAAAGACATCTTGCAGTATGCTATCTGGATGTCTTGATTTTGTCAACCCAGTCTCATGGCTAAATCATACAAACTCGTATGACCTCACTAGTACGAATTCATATGGTTGTCGCTAAATTGTGCATATTTTACGAGTTGCCAATTTGTACCACATGATCTACACCTAATCCCCTCACCGGGGTTTAGACAAATCATACAAAATCTTACAAAATCATATGAGTAAGGTCGTACAAATTTGTATGAATTAGCACCTCGAATAAATATGTATTAATTGGTCTTGAGACTGTTTTGGATTTTGTGGTGAAATATGACATGTACATGTTTACTGAGATTCATGCTCATGAAAATAAAGTTTCAGGGTGGGTTTAACACTTGAAGTTGTCAGTCTGCCAGTTCCCATTTGCCTTGTTCAGAGAGGAACTACTTCCATGTTTTGTAATGTTCCCTGATTTTAAAGCTTGATCTGCTGACTCAGCTAAAGGCTGCTTTTCCTCCTGCTCTGTCTCTCTATGGTAAAAGTAGTTGAAGTTGGAGACGATTACAGGCACAGGCAGGGCGATGGTCAACACCCCAGCAATGGCACATAGAGTGCCCACAATCTTACCGCCTAACGTAATAGGACACATGTCTCCATATCCCACAGTGGTCATTGTCACCACAGCCCACCAGAATCCATCAGGAATGCTGACAAACTGGGTGTTGGGATCGTCCACCTCAGCAAAATAGATGGCGCTGGAGAAGAGGATGACGCCGATGAAGAGAAAGAAGATGAGCAGGCCAAGTTCCCTCATGCTGGCCTTGAGCGTCTGACCCAGAATTTGCAGCCCTTTGGAGTGTCTGGAAAGCTTGAAGATCCTGAAGACTCGCACCAGTCTAATGATTCGCAGGATGGCCAGGGACATATTCTGCCCCGTGTTGGACTTATTGGTAGTGGTCACAATCTCAGTTATCAACGTGACGAAATAGGGGATGATGGAGACAATGTCAATCATGTTCATGATGTTGTTGAAGAATTCCCGCTTGCTGGGACAAACCAAGAAACGCACGGAGAGCTCGAAGAAGAACCAGATGATGCAAGCGGTCTCAAGTAAGAAGAAGGGGTCGGAGAAGGTGCTGCTGATGGTTTTGGGAGAGGCACTCGGAGGAGCACCAGAAGGATGCGTCTGGTTGAAGGAAAAACCTGCGGTCGGAAAAATCTCCAGGTCCTCTCTGAATTCTGGGAGAGTCTCCATGCAGAATATAATGATGGAGATGACGATGACGAAAACGGAAACCAGAGCGACCCCTCTGGCTGCGTTTGAGCTCTCGGGATACTCGAAAAGCAGCCAGAACTGCCTGTAAAACTCATTGGATGGCAATGGGACCTCCACATCTTTTATAAAGCCTTCCTCTTCGCGGAACTGGCCCATGGCTTCCTGTCCTAACTCGTAGAAGATGATCTCATCTGCGAAGACGTCTAAAGGTACGTTCGCGGGGCGGCGAACTTTCCCCCCGGACTGGTAGTAGTACAAAATCCCATCAAAGCTCGGACGATTGCGGTCAAAGAAATACTCGTTTCTCATGGGGTCAAAATAGCCCATTCTTTTCATGGGGTCACCCAGAAGGGTGTCTGGGAACTGGTCGAGGGTCCTATGGCGGGTTTCGAAGCGAAGACCAGCAATGTTAATAATGACCTTTTGATCGCCGTCATCCAGAAGCCGCTTGTCAATAAACAAGTCCTCGTATTCTTTGGCCAGTTTACTGAAGATGGTCTCACTTTGCGTTCCTTCACTGTTCAGGAGTAATTTCCAGTTGGAAATCAGACTAGCGCAGCTGGCTCGCCCTCTCCTGGGGTGAGGGGGCAGGACCGGTGATTGTTCTTTGTCCAAATTTTGGGGTGTCCTCTCTTTATATGGTGACACTTTTGATGAATTGCAGTAGGTGCTGCCAGGCCCAAACACTGGAATTTCTACTGTCAAAGCCGTCATCTCATTGGGATAGTCTGGGTCATTGAAATTGTCCACACCATTAGTATTCTCCATACCCTCAAAGTCAACTAGCGCCACCTCTATCTTTCCAGCCTGGACAGTCATGTGGCTCCAGTTATCAAACCACCGCCAAATTCAACCTTCCCCAGGACAATCCCACTGGTTTAGTATTTCTAACTGATATCTGTCATTTGTTTTTGAGGTGGAGGTCAACACAATGAGGAAGAATCCAAGGTGCTGCGACCTGCGAAAAACAGAAGAACAGTTAGAATCCTGTTACTGACTGATGTAACTCCAGTAAATGGTGTTTGAGAGGCACATCATTTCTTGCTTACTGGTCTGGGTGAAAGCAGCTGGCGAAGGTGACATATTTTGGGAGGTGTCAGCATCACAACACTTCCAAATATGTCAGTCGTCTCTGGGTTATTTTTGTTTTCACTGTGAATCTCTTTTATACCACATATACACGTGGGAGTACTGGAATATTCCAACAGTCCATCAAGAAAATGCTAACAATTATTAAAAATCCTGGCTGGTATGGGTAGGTTTGAGGATAGGTGAAGGTGTTAGGCATTAATAATTACAGATGAAATTACATGCAGGTATTTATGCACATTTAGGGTTAGGTTAAGTACAATGTAAAACATGTATGTACAAGTGCATTGTAGCAATTCAAGTAATTTAATGTATGATCAATTTAAGAGTAAGGACATACTAGTTAAGGCCACCTAATATAAAGTGGCACCAATTGAATATAATATCGTGCAGGTGAATCATACAATATTTCATATACCCACTTGTATTAATAGTTAGTTAGGTAGCTGTTACATTTAGGTATGAGGTGGAATAAGGAAACTTGAATATGGTTTCCTGCATTAATGATACTAATAAGCATTAATATGTGCTTTTTTAAATACAAATAAAAAGACAATTTGCTGGTATATGCATTCTACAGTAGTACTATAGTTAATACTGAGAATTGCTCCCTAAACTGAAGTGTTACCAGAGGGAATAATTATCATGAAAGTATGCCTTCAAATGAAACAAAGCTATAGGAAAAACAAATTATTTCCCCCTTTCCTTTATTATGGGCCATTCATGTGAAAACTCAAAATACTTTTAACTTAATTACTTTTTTTATTGTTTTGCTGTTTTCCCTAACTGTCATGTTTCGAGCATTTGAACAGACATTTGGACGGGCTCCCTGTGATTCTTAATGTTACACAGACGTTTCCAGTATCTATGGTGACACACCTCTGACACGACAGTCAGCCGGACATCACCTTAGCTAAAGAGTAACCCCTGTCAAACACTTGACACCAGAGTCCTGGCCTGTGAGGCAGTGTGGGAGAAAAAGAGAGCTGCTGAAAGAGAAGTCGAGAGATAGTAGCAGAGGGAAGGAAGCAGAGAGAGAAAGAGAAACTGCTGGCCCAGTAAAGGCCAAGACAGTGGGGAAAACAATCGCCCCTCATCTAATTCACTTACTATTCCAATGACCTCCATTGGGTTCAGAGGAAATGTTGCAGTGCCATCAGCCAAGCTGTAGTACAAGTCATTAGCAACAGCACTTTGCTGAGCCAAAAAGTAATTTTTTTCCTCTCTGGTTTTAAGCCTGAAAACACTTGGAAATTAAATTTCAAAAATAAAAAAAAGACAGCATAATAAAAAAATTTAAAAGTATTAGTGCAGCCTATCACTATAGCTTAAATTAATTTATTTTAACTTTTTTTATTTTTTGCATAAGCCATTTGTATCATGGATGTGAATCATACCTCAGATCTTATATACTTAGTGCTTGTATGTTTTCCAAAGAAAGCTAAACTGTTTTTTTTTTGTTTTTTTTCAAAAACATCTGACCAAAAGAGTTTAATCTCGAGATCAGAATATCAGGGATGAGCTCAGAATTGGGATGGGCTCTTTAAAAAACCACCTTGAAATCATATTGTTAAAAAAGGGTAACATTTTATTTTAAGGTGTCCTTGTTACACGTTACATGTACTTACTGTAATAATAACTAAATATGCATAATTACAGGAAAGTAACCCTAAGCCAAACCCTAATCCAAATTATATGGTATATGATATTACACAGTTTTTACAAGTGTAAAAAATACAAATATAGGATATATAAATATACTTAATAACAGAGCAATGTGCTAAAAAAATCATGTAAAAGCATGAATGTTCAGAATTTAAGAATGTTAATTTTTCATCAAATAAACAAATCTTAGTTTGTTTCATGTACAGGTATCTGTATTCTATCTGTGTTATATTTCCAGGCTAAATCTCAAAAAAGAGTGTGGTTGAAAGGTTGAGAGGCACGGACAGATGTTTAATTAAAGACGCCAAAAATGAGTCATCCTGCTCAGCTGCCACTGACCAGAAAACAGAGAACATGTGCGTCACAACGAGAAAGAGAGAGAGAGAGAGAGAGAGAGAGAGAGAGAGAGAAACAAATGACAACCATGGGTGAACAAACACTGATATACCAGGAAGTATTTTTAAAAAAGCAAAAGTATGCATAGAATAAAGACATTAATACAGCTTTTAAGATAAGCAGGGTTCGAATTACGGGGGAGCTAAGGGGAGCTCGGCTCCCCTGAAAAGGACCTGGGCTCCCCTGAAAGCCT
>JAUMHG010000072.1:3016546-3033538 GCA_032359395.1 Enteromius anoplus | reverse complement strand
TTTGGAACACTCTGTGGATACTAATAAGAATTCTGATTTAAGGTAAGAATCATGGAATTACTTGATCTGTGCGTTTGGCCCTAATCCTATTTAATATTGATGTATTTTTTTATGATTGTTATGCGAGTTATTCTGTTTTCATCATGATTTGCATGATGTAGGCTTAATCGCGGACGATTCAGAACCGCGGACAGAGCTGTTTGCCCTAACACTGACAACACTGACTGACGCTTGCGTTTTGAAATAAACTATAGGTTTACTGTAAACCTATTGTTTTAAATGCCCGAACATGCACCAAAAACGTTAAAGTCAGTCAGGGAGGATCGGAAAATAGGGCTCCCCCGAAAGCCACTTTGTAATTCGAACCCTGTAAGATAAGTGATATCGATCAGTGCTGTTGAACTGGAAAATGTCATAAAATAAATGAAAAAGATTTTCACGGTCAATCAAACTCATTGCTGCTGGTAGTCAAAATCTATCTTTATAAAATCAAAAAATTGACAATCAGCTATTCCAGTTCAATTTTGTTTTAGGATTTATCTTTCTTTATGGATTTTTCACATTACATGAATGACATGTTAGTAAATTCAAATACATACAAGCACATTCAAGTATATTTTAAAATTGTGGTATTTTCATACCCTGTAATTTATTTCTACTTACTTTACATTAAATATATAAGCTATATAAGCTATTTGTGTACACACACACACACACACACACACACCTTAAGCAATAAATAAATACATACATGCATTCATACATAGACACACACACACTTAAGTTCTTTAAATTAAATCTTTACGGCACCAGAGCACAGAAAGCTCTCTAAGAGCAACCTTGTAAAATGTTAAGCCTTCAGGCTGTAAACCTTGTTTAGAACTTTGTATGTCAGTTTAAACTATAGACAAATAATTAGTTTGCTCATGATCAGATTTTCAGTTGAACCTATTAGAACAGCATTCAGGACACTAAACAGCATAACACTTTATCTTGATAGTCCATTTCAGACATTCTACTAACTATAGGTAATTTTGCAGAGAATTATTCTAACATACATTTATAAACTATATAATAAATTCCCTCTAAAACATGCACAAAAGGATATCTGGACAAATGTAGCCTAATACTCATTTATTTAACTGGACACACACACACACACACACATACACACAACACACACACAGGCCTACCTCTCGTGAGAGAGGGGTCTCCTGTCAGCTGTAGTTTCTGCCTGTTGCTTGTTCTACATTTGGGTTCAGAGTGGCTTAATCTATTAAAGTCAGTATTGGGTAACCTTATGCTGGTTAGAAACAAGAGCTGCTGCTACGCAAACACCTACGCACACACACACGCAAGCACACACACTCAGCATTTGTGTGCATACACATTCAGACACAAAAAAAAAAAAAAAAAACACAAATACAAAAAACTTTGTCATCATTCAGCAGTAAAACCATGTCTGATTTTGAAGTTATCAAACTTTAATAGAGATCCATATAAGCAGTGCTGTAACCAATCTCCCCTCAGCGGCTCACCTTCTCACCTTTAACAGGGAGAGACGTCTCATCGCGCTTGTAAAACAGCTGTTAGCTGTCATACGATAGATTTTATATTCATCACCACATGTCGACACACCTAACTGGTGGCAGCCCAGACACATCTGACGAGCGTAGATCTACCAAGACTAAATATCTCTGACTAGGCCTTACCTCATCCAGCATCAATACACACCAGAGCGATCGCTTACATACCACATCAATCCTGAGAGCGCTTATTTACAGATCACTACACCTCAGCGGCTCAGAGATTCATCCTCCCCACTATCTATCTATCTGTCTGTCTGTCTCTATGTCTGTCTGTCTGTCTGTCTAAAACTAACAACCAGAATGCACTCTTTCAAGTGCCTAAGCATTCAAATTACCTACTGCAGTGTCTAAACCTTTACTTTTTAAAAAGAGAATACAGTGACACTAATAACAACTACACGTATCTATATCAATAATAAATATTCTTATATAAAAACACTGTGCTGTAACTATCTATGTCTGGTCTGTTCTACCTGCATTGCTTTAATGTGACATGATTACTGACTTGTGGGCTGCAGTCCAAACACTGCATGCTCTCATCGATTTCTCTCTGTCTGGCCATTAAAGTAAACAGTGACTTCTGTTACAATTTAAAATCCAGCTCATTTAAAATGCTGTGTCTACAGTAGGACAGCCCATCTCCATGTGACAGGCTGTTAAACAGGTGCACTTTTCTGTCCAATGAATTTAAAACCACAAAGCTTAAAATTTTAACTGCACATCACAAGCAGAATGTTTCCAAAACAAGCATGCTTATAATTGATTCAAAGATCTTTGTCACTCAGAATTCAATTAATATGAAAGTCAAAAGCGGTTTTAAAGGGTAAGCATGTAAAGAAAATCCTAAAGAATGCCATTTGTCCTTTGAACAGATTTGACTGTGTTATTAATAGAAAGAAGACTTAAGTGTGAGTTCTCAATGTGATTAAAATCATTCCATAAATAAGATAGTAAGGAAAAACTATTATGTAAAGGATTCAAAAATTACATTACCTACATTAATTGAGTACATTATATTGCACACATAAATCTATACTTCTTAAATGTGTTTCTGTTTATATAAATAGTTATTTAAAAGTAAGTGGAGCAAACAAAATAGTCTGATTGGTCACACAGAGCTCCAGCAGGTGATTTTGGGCTTGGTCAGGAATCGGGATGGTTCTATTAAGAGGATTAATGTGACTGAGGCGATCAGTGATATAAGCTGAGGATCACTTCGCTCGGCTGAACATTAACGCCACATGGCTGCAGGCTCAATAATAGTGGGCACCACTCCAAACCATCAATCCATCATCAGGATCCGGAGGCTTCCTCACAGTAGATGACCGGTCCATCCCGGTCTGATACAGAAAGAGCCACAGTAACATGTCTGTAGTTATTAAAGATAGCAGGAGGATTTTGCTTCATTAGGAAGTGACCACTATGACCTAAAAGGATTTTACTGAAGGACAAGCCCACATTTGGATATTATATGTCTGTACTATGAGAAATAATCCTAAAAGCACTATTTAACCCCTGTCACTGGAAGTAGAAGGAGATGATAAACATGCCCTTGTCCCAACTATTTTGAGACCTGTAGCAGGCATCAAATTGAAATGGAGCTCATTTTGTGCAATGAGTTTAGGCATTGTTTATGCTCTCTGTGTTCTATTGTGAATAAAATATTGGCTCACGTGATTGGAAAATTATTTTAGAAAATTCTTTTAATTAAAAAAAACAAAAGAAAACTAAAACGTCCCAACATATCTGAAATTCAGGTTAGATAGATGGTGGATTTCCTTTTTTTCCCATCAGAATGTTCTAGGATATTTGCAGAAGTTCTCAGCGTGTGGTTTTTACTGCTGTGCTTGTTTCCCACGAGCTTCTCAAAGCATCCTGTTCTTGCGCTGTTGTTTTTAGTCACACACAGAGAGATGTTTATGTTTTCACGGTACTCTGCGTCATAGTCAGACTTTCCAGAATATTCGAATATTCAATTATATCTAGGCAAGAAGCCATATTTATTTATGTAATCTATTTTCTTTCTCTCTTATAAAGTTTTCCTGTGTTCCATCCATGGGAATCAGTTTCAACTACTTGGCTGCTAAAAAACAAATCAGCAGTAGCAAATCAGAGACAGCTAAGGTCATTTTATAAATATATCTGGAACAGTTTGTTAATGCACAGTGTTAGCGTTAGCGTAATTTTTAACCGAAGAGTAGTTTTAATACTCAGTGACTTTGCATGTATGAACATGGCTATGAGAGGAAAGGATACTCCCTCTCCCTCTTTGGCATGTGGTGTGTTTGTGCTTTGGCCCGTGGTGCTTGGGGATTCTCCTTGGCAGCGTGTCTGAGATTTGCAGAGACGAGGAAGCCCTAAAAACCTTGAGATGTCAGAGTTCCAAATTACCAGCCTCACTCTAGAGCGCTCAAAGTATCATACAGAGATAAATCCACAGGCCATCAGCAGCCATATGGCTTTGTAAACTTGGCAAGTCTCCTAAAAAACTCAAATACTGCAGTCCCACCCAAGAGCCAGAGCACAGGTGGCATATGACAAAGTGACAACTACACTAAAAAGATTACATCAAATCTTCAACAGCAAGTTCATCACAAAAACAAAGATGAATACAAAATTATCCAGTTGATAGTTCACTTTTCACATTATACTCCATATTGAATTTATGAAATATTTTACGATAGCTATGTTATGATGGCTATAGTAAAAAAATACCATGGAAACAGCCATAAAGTGGTTTGCACAAATAATAATAATAATAATAATAAAAAGATTAGCATTTCAGTATTTGGACAACATACATGTGGAAATAGCTCACATACAAAAGATGGCCACCGAGTGAACTGATGCACTTATGGTGTTTTTTTTTTCTTAATCATTACAGATTCGATTTTCTACCAGGTACAATTTTAAAATATATAAACTTGGTGGGAATATTATATTGAAATGCTTATAAAACATTAAAATGTCCAGTTTTCTTTTTGTTCAAAAATTTGTAAAGGTTGCAAAAAGTTTTACACTAACTTCATTTTTACCCAAAATGTAATGTTTATTTTTAATATTGTAAGAACATTAAAATGCCCAGATATTATTTGTCATAATAGAATGTTATAAAGGGTTACAAAAAATGTTCTTAGAATGTTTATTCGATACAAATAACATCATATGAATGTTTAGATTGCTTAACATTATGAGAATGTACAGACACAGCAAATATTACATTAAAAAAGGCCTCTAACACCAGCTGGCTCTATTCTTTCTTTATTCTATGTTTTCTTTTATGTATTATGTATTATATATATATATGTGTACAGTGTTATATAAACACTGTATATATCCATACCTAAGACTTGCAAACTTTTTTGTATTACATGTTTGTATGTGTCTTTTTCACAAAAGGTTCTTCAGATTATAAAAATGTACCTTTTAAAGTACCTTTAAAACTGAATGTTTCTTTGTGGAACAAAAATGGTTCTTCTATGGCCTCGCTGTGAAGAACCTTTTAATCACCTTTATTTTTAAGAGTGTCACTGAGGAGTAAATCATTCCATAGTATAACCTCACTGAGCTCCTAAAAACAAACCCCAAAGTGACTTTGCCTACTCATTTGAATCTGTGACACAGCACTGAGTGACACAGCTTGATCTGTGAGCGTCTGGTGTCTGTGTGGCCTGCGAGCGCTAGAGTCACGCTCAGCCCTTCTGCAGCAGCTGTTCTAGCCTGATTTAGCTGCTGAATCACATCTGCAAACAACCCCAACAAACCATTAGATAAGAGCTGAGCCCGACCACACAGATTACTTCTCCACTGCCACTTCAAGCTCATCAACACGTGTGCAGGGGCAGAAAATCAGTAATTGAGCCTGATTAACCGCATACTGTATCATATGTGTGGTGCTTTTCTTTTCTTGCAAAACACATTAACTTGAGCTTCCATTTTTAGTTGCTTCCTTGTACATCATAATGAAGGGCTTACTGCACTGCACCGAGGAAATAATTAAGAGGGAGGGCGAATGATTGGCATTGCCAACTGGTACAGCTTGATGAAACAAACATGTTTGTATGAATTAAAACCTGAATTGCACAGAAAATCTGCAGGGAAATTAAAAAGGCAGAGACTAACAGTACAAGCAGCACAACGAAAGATGTGAAATGTCTTTTGGGGGGATCTGTAAAGTGACCTGCAAAGGTCACAGAATCATTACATGAAGGTTTGCAGGGAAACCCTTCCAAAATGTACCCTAAAAATACCCTGGCCCTGCTGCGCACCCATCTGTTTACAAAGGCATTAGTGTCTACACACACAGTCTCTGATGATCACACCTGCCCCTTAACACCCACGACTCCCTTCATCATGCACTATATGCTGATGATTATTTGGGCTATTTGCTGGCCAAAAATTTGTAAAGGTTGCAAAAAGTTTTACACTAACTTCATTTTCACCCAAAATGTAATGTTTATTTTTAATATTGTAAGAACATTAAAATGCCCAGATATTATTTGTCATAATAGACTTATGACATATATAACATGACAAATATAAAAACTTTCGTTGTGTCATATACAGTCATATGCATTTATTTTTACCTTAATTGCTCAACAACTCTGTTTTTAAAAGTTTTAAAAGTTTTTTTTAAGTTTCTAAATATCTTTTAGTTTGGTCCCATTATTAGGCTATTTATTGTTTTTGTTTTAGATGTGGTTTCTAAAACGTTGTACAGCACCACTGTCTAGTTACAACCAAAATAAATTGTAATATTTAAACATTTGGGTTTTTAAAACATCTTCTGTGCCAATGTAAATAATAAAAAGCTGAAGTAGCTTCACACCTAAATTCAAACAGGCAAACCCATATGGCTTAGTTTAGTTGAGGTGCAAATCCTGTCATTACCTGTTGCTGTGTGATCAGTGATGTTTCGCCGAGAACGCGCGCCTGTGACGAATGTAAACCCCGGAAGACTCTTCACGTTCACCAAGAAATGCTGGAGAAAGTCGTCGTAAAATGAGCACTAAGTTAACGATACCCGGTCAGTAGCACGTAGAGTGTGCAGACGGGGTTTTCAGCACTGTTGATGGAGTTTGCTGTCATCCTGAATCCCAGCAGAACAGCAGTGGTTGGTGTGTCCTGTAGTGTAGTGAGTTTGATCTGTAAGCTGGACTAAAGGGTGATGGGGGCAGGACAGATCAACCGCTGACAGATGTGCTGCTGTCACACTAAACGTCTCAACTTTACTTTGAGTTGCGAGTCATGCAATACATACGATACTCTATATGTGGGAGACGGGACAAGTCTTGAGTCACACTTTTATTGGGGCAAGTTGTCACTATGTTTTAGACGCTACGTGTGCACTAGCCTATGTGTTGCCCTTAATTCTTAATTTTGCATATGCTAATTGTTTCATACATTTTTATTTTTGTTTGTTTCATAATTGCCAAAACACAATCTATCTGTTTGTGTATACATTTTTAAAGACTAACCTCCAATGTTCATATATCTACCCTAAATAATATGTCAGAAAGAGTATGCCAAAAGTCCCCGGATAGTCTGCTATTTCAGGTCGATTTTTACAGAGTGGATCCTTGCGCACTCTTATGGCTAAAATTGCACGCAATTCATTGTGCTTTGGCAAAGGATTCAGTCCAGAACTACAAACACGAATAAAACGCTTCAGAAAAAAAAACTAAAAACGTGGCGGTTAATAATAATCAACTGCTAAAAAAATGTGAAGTGCATAGTTTAAGGACGTAGTAGAGGCAAACTGGGACGCGGAGCAGGTTTTCTGTTCTCATGGATACTGCTTCCTGTATGGACCACGCGCTCCCTGCCGGCTGATGAGAGGTACTGCATCTGAAAATACTGCCGTCATTAATCAAAAACCTGATTATGAATTCCAGCATTTGACGTGTACAGAATTTCCCTAAGAGCAGCACTACTGTATAAAGACTAACGACATGAATTTTATGATTCTTAATGACATGCCACTTTTACATTTGTCAGAGTGAATGAAGTTGCGGTGAGATGAATTAGTGGTTTAAGACCCCATTTTATAGAGGATCAATAAGTCTGACTTGTTATTAATAATAATAATATATGAACCCTGTCAGAATAAATTAATTCTATATTTCTTAGATGAGGGTGTTTCGGTTAATTCAGGTTGTTGTTAATGATTTAATGTTATAAAACTGTTATATATGTTGGCCAAATGACATTGTATTTAAATCCATAAACACAACACTTTCTTTCTTTCTTTTTTATTTTATACATTGACAGATACAGGAGATAGATAGACAGACAGATACTGTAGATATATGGATATATGCCATACAAGGCATAGTCGATGCATTAAATATTTTTGTAATGAATTTATAAAGCAATATAGGATGTAAAAGGAAATAAGAAATAATCTATTGCATTTTAACTTGGTTCACAATTATTTATGAAATCTGTGGAAATCAGTAAGTGATTGTCACGCTCAGGTATAACAAACAAGGTTATTTCAGTTCAAAAGGGTTTATTAAACAACCAAGGAGGCAGACAGAGACAGCAGTGGTCTTTTCTTTGTCAGAACTTATTCAACATAACAAGGCCTAATTTAAACATAAATGGCGTTGCAGGTAAGTAGATAGGTAAGTAACAGCATTCGTATTTCAGCATCCACAATCTGCAACTGGTAAGTAACTCACATAAGTATTTCCTCTGTCTTAGGCATCCGAGTTCAAAAGGTAAGTAGTGGGTAAGTAGTAGTGAGTTTAGAGCAAAGTTCATAGAATAGCGCTGACCCACAGCAGCGGCAGAGAACGAGAGTTCACAGAAGTAAGTAAAAGGTAAGTTCATTCAGTTATTCCAGTAATGAGCGCTTTCCAGGTCCTTCCTTTCCAGCAAGAGAGAGAGGGAAATATAGTGAGGTATTGTAACGCTCCATGTCCTTATTTTACACTCCGTCACTGTTTAGTTTGGTTTCGTTTTCATGTTTCCTGGTTTAGTTTCATTTTCCTATGTTATTTCTTGTTTGCCCATATTTGGTTGTTCCTGTCTTTATATCATTATTGGTTAATTCCCTGCCACCTGTGTTTCACCAGCTGCACTCATTTTCCTCATCAGTTCTTTGTGTATAAATCCCCTGTCTTTTGAGTTTGCTTTTGTCCATCAATGACTGTGTATGGTTTCGTGCATTCTCCGTGTCTTTGCTCTATTAAAATAGTATTATTTCGTGAACCCTGCGATCTCCTTGATCCTTCCTACACGGACCGTGACAGTGATTCAGTAAGGATTCAAGTGTTACCAATTTTATTTATTTTTTACATACTGTAGGAGAACACAACAAGAAATAAATGTGGAACATCCATTGTTTTCATGCTGCTTTTGTTCTCTGCATTAGAATAGCTTTTAAAAAATGAAAACGTATAACAGCATGTGTGAATATTCAGGCCTACTGGTTGCAGGAGTTGAGGCCTGCTGAAATGCCACTCAGCATCAGCAGAGTTCAAACTGGATAAACACACAATTTCACAGCAAATGTTTGGTGTGGCTCATTTCAGGAGGAGGTCTTGATTTACAGTGTGTGACAGAGAATATGGCGGCACTAAGTCATTTCATGTATTCTCATCTCATCTCAGCAGACAGGAGGGGTCTTAAAATATCCTAGGCTGTGAATATTTTACAGCAGCATACTCTCTTCTATGATGACTTACTCTCTATTTTTCTCTCGTATTCTTCCTGTCTTTGCCGGTTTTCCCGGGTATGGTGATAAAAAAGGATGGAAAACCTCACAACTTAAAAAAATCAAACCTGTATTACATTGCGGTTTTTTTTTTCTCTGAAATGACACATATTCCTTCTTTCATGGCCTGAAAGAATATTGATAGTGTGCCTATCTTCTCAATGCAGACTCATCCATTCTTTCACAGCGGAGCACCACAATCCATCATGTCTAATTCGATCCATTCTGCTATTCTCTCCTTACTGAGCTCTCAGATTAGATTCAGATTCTCATTTTAGAGCTGAAGTGGATGATGTTGTGCTGAGTGACCATTAGCAGTAAATGACAATTTTATTCTAGCAATTTCCACTCTGGCTCAAGCACTCTCTACTTTGTTCTGCCGTCTGCTTTTTCTCGCCAAACTTGTGTTTCATAAAACTTTTCTTTATAAAGGCGTATATGCACTGTGCAGCCTTGTTGAGGAAAGTTTGGAAGATTGTTTGCTGCTAAATAATAAAACAACAACAATTGATACTTTTTATTTCACAATTCTGAATGCCGATTCAAACACTGTAAAACCTGACAAGTTACGGTAACTCAAGCCATTTGAGGAAACCGATTGCCTTAAACCATTTAAGTTTTGAAAAACCAATTAATATGAGTACGAAGCGGAGGGTCTTGTATCATGCTGAAGGGGCTTATTTTGCGAAATGATATAGTACCACTTGACTAACATTCAAACGTTAGTAAGACAATTTATAACATCTACATATGAATATATAACAACGGATGTATTTTAGTTATTTACAAGTGTTAAATTGCACCTTATGTTGTCCAGTGTTTGTCACAAGATGGCGCCAAATGATAATCTTTGTTGGCGCGGAGGGATTTTAAACATATAAGTAGTACCGGCTATGCGTTATTACTTTGTAGCGGTTATTACTTTAAAAGAACGAACCTGCCAATGTCTTAACTGACCAATCAGAATCAAGCATTCCAGAGAGCCGTGTAATAAACTCATTTAATTAAGTTATTTTAACTCATTTATTTTAGTGTTGGCGTAGTCAATTACAGTAAACTCAACTTAAACATTTTAAGTTTATTCAGTCAGTTTGAATTCAGGTAACTAATTCCAACTAAGTCTTAACAACTATATAGCTACTTAAATGGTTTGACGAAACCGACTGCCTAAAATAGTTCTAAAAGTTTATCAAACTCAAAGCAATAGTTACATATCAGTGGCGGCTACTGGTCTGTCAAATAGGGGAAGCTCATTTTCGGCCTACATTATAAAATTGTCTATTTATTTATAAGTGAAAAGCTGAGCTTCCTTTGCAGTCTTAAAGAAATTGCCACTGTTACATATGTATAAGCAAAAACACTGGTACAAAAAATGAAAGGAGTGTTTTCTCAAGTATTTATGGAAATAAAACAAACGTTTTCAAGCATAAAACAAAACCAGTGGGTTATATATTCAAAAACATAACATTTAAGCTGTAGGAGCCTTACTTATTTTTCATAATTTTTCTACCCATTTATTTACATATTTTTGTTGTATTGTTTTGTAGTATTATTAATTCTGTTTATTTCTTTGAGTGTGTGCTCTCTATAGGTGTGAAGGGAAAAATGTTTAAATGGAGATGCCACCCCTAACAGGAAGGGGGCGCTGGTGCGAAAGCACACAATTTCTTGACCGTGCACATGGAGCTAAGAGGGCATGGTGCAACAAGCCAGCAAACAGTCTTTAAGTTGTTTGTTTCTGTTATGTTGGAATTCAGTTTATTTTGATTTAATAAACTTCAGATATTGTTTGGAACACCACCAAGCTGTTCTCTGGATCCATTCATGCAACTTGCACGCATCAGAATACAGCATCAACACCTCTCACAGTGGCAAAGAAACAAGGGACAAATTGGAAATTGAAATGAGTTTTTACCACTACATAAGCTATCTACTGTAATAAAGATCACACAAACAAGGAAATGTTTAACAAAATCCTGTTTAAATGTTAAATATAATGCATATATTATTAATAATAATAATAAATAACTGCAAAATCATATAAAAATGGACAATGGATCATTTTTATGCTTTCCTCAAGTTGAACAGCAGTTACAGTGGGTACGGAAAGTATTCAGACCCCCTTAATTTTTTTATTTTTTAGTTAATGTACACACAGCCCCCCATATTGACAGAAAACACAGAATTGTTGACATTTTTACAGATTTATTAAAAAGAAAAACTGAAATATCACATGATCGTAAGTATTCAGACCCTTTGCTCAGTATTTAGTAGAAGCACCCTTTTGATCGAATACAGCCATGAGTCTTTTTGGGAAACAAGCGACTTACACTGTTAGGTTTTATAATGGGTCTTACACCCGAAGGGAGGAGGGTTGAAGGCCTGTAGTACTAATGGCTGTGGTGTGACCGTAGGTACCTTAGGGCTGTAACCCGCTCACGGGTACAGGAAGGCTTTGGCCATGCCAGGCGCAAAGTCAAGATGTGAAGGGGCCACTGAGAGGGCTGAAGGTCACCTACTCTCCTCAGAGAACACAATGCTAGCAAAAGTGTGGTCTTTATCGTTAGCAAATGATCCAAGATCTCCTCTATATGGGCTCAAATGGTGGCCCACAGAGGGCCTCTAACACTACAGGCCTCAACCTCAGCGCACCGCGGAGGAAACGTATGACCAGGGGTTCTTTAGCCAGTGTATGTCCACCGAGAGAGGAGTGGTAGGCCGATATAGCCGCCACGTAACCCTTCAGGGTGGAGTGGGTGACCCCAGTAGAGAATCTACTCTGCAAGAATTCCAGCACTGTACCAACTGGGCAGTTGACTGGAACTTGTTGGTGTTCTCTACACCAAGAAGTGAAAAGTTTCCATTCCCAGGCATACAGTTTCCTCGTGGATGGAGCTCTGGACCGGAGGATGGTCTCAACAGCCTCGGTTAGGAGACCTGCTGCTAAGAGCTGTGCCCCCTCAGAGGCCAGACTCTCAGCCGCCACAACTCCGGGTGAGGGTACCGCATCCGTGATAATTGAAATTTTGGATTATATTTTATTTGTTTTGTTTTGTGTATATAATGAAGATTAAAAGAAGATATCTGACAAGAAAACGGAGTACTTTGATTTCTTTATTGGACAGGGAGCGAGTAAGACTAAAAGGGTAAACTGAAAGTATAAATGTGCACTTGCAGTGCCCCTCGCTTGTGAGAGGAGATCCCTCCTGATCGGTATCTCCCACGGAGAGCCTTCTAGAAGGGATATCAGGTCCGCGAGCCATACTCGGTCCAGGCCAGAACGGTGCTACTAGTAGTAGACTGACCGCGTCCCGGCACTCTCTCCCGAACTCCTGAGAGCAGAGCAATCAGGGGAAAAGCGTACAGAGGAAGCCTCTGCCAAATCTGTACCATGGCATCCAGTCTCAGTGGAGCTGGATGAACTAGAGAGTACCAAAGGGGAAATTCCGCATGTGTCTGTCTCTTACGTCTGTGTGAAAATATTCGAGTGCCTGGAACACTGCCAGCATCTCTAGACAGTTTATGTGCCAAGTAAGATTTCGATCTTCCCATAAGCCTCGGGCTGAGCAACCACTCATGATCGCTCCCCAACCAGTGAGGGACGCATCCGTCGCTAGCAATAGCCGGCGAGTCGGAGCCCCTAACACTGGGCCCTGTTCTAGAAACGCAGGTTTCCTCCACATGTCTAAGGCACGTACGGAGCGGCGTGACACTTTAATCATGTGAAGAGGATTTCCCCTCAGGGATACACCTTTGTTTCTGAGCCACCAATGTAGGGGTCTCATGTACAGCAGGCCAATAGGTATTACGTTGGATGCAGCTGCCATAAGGCCTAGCAGTTTTTGAACTGCTTGACAGTGAGTGACTGGCCTTCGTTTACTCTCGCGACTGCAGTGAGGATCGAAACTACTCGAGCGGGTGTCATACAAGCCCGCATCATGGTCGAATCCCACAACATGCCTACTCAATTCATGTGCATTGTCTTAAAACCGCTTTTACTCATCCCCATTAATTTATTTAGGGGATGAAAAACTGGGCCATGATTTCGACACCTCGGTGTGCAGTACAAATGCATGACTGATGTTTTATCTAGTAGGTCTATTATAAATTCAGTTAAATATTCATGGGACATGCTTCTAAATATATAGGCCAGGAAATACAGTGCTAATCCTATTATATGCTTAATGTTTTGTTAAGTATTTGGAGAACTAAATTTAAAAATATGTTAGATTTATAAATACAGAGAAGGTTTAACTATAAATGATCCAATCTCAACAAAATTTAGAAGCTATGTAAAATACATATGTTTAAATGTTAAAGTGCTTCTATAATGGATTTTTTTCCCTGCCCCCAGTTTCCATGTAGTGTTTAACACATCTGTAATGAAAACATCCTGCAAAGTTTTAAATCTGAAAGTGCACTGTGTATAAAGTTATTGTCTCTCAAAATAAAAAGTCCACTCTGAATCATTGAAACAAGTTACCCTTTCAGTCGAATCACTTCGACGTTACAGATGGGAACTCGCCATAGAAACCAATTGCCTTTGAGCCTTTACTAAAGGCCAGTGAAACATTGGCGTTCCCTGATTGTGCTCAGGTGCACCTGATCACTGAGTGAGTATAAGAGGGCACGTGCACAGTGCACATGCAGACTTTCGCTTCAGAGCCGAAGCCGTTCTGAGCTACTTCAGGAGACCCCCTCTGCGAGTTCTGGAGAACGATCGAGGAAGAGTCCTGATTTCAAGAGTTCCTGCTTTCCTGCTCTCTTGTCTGACAGCGTTTTATCTGGGCGGCTGTCAGCGGATCCTGCCGGCTGGTAGCCTTTTTAAAGGCTGAATGTGCCAATCATCTTGCGAATCCAGCAAGCAACAGATTTTTTGAGTGCATGGAGTTGCGTTAGGTCTTTCCTGGCCAACCGGGAGAAAGAGCAAATTTTCCCACGGTTGGTGAGGCATTCTCCGGTGTGTGGAACCGATCGTGCGTTTCTGGGTGTGGAAGTTTCCTCGCATCTTCGGACGGACATGATCGTTGCTTCGCGTGTCTGGGCCGAGCACACGCTGGGGCAGCTTTTGTGGATGGTCAATACGTTCATTGCGAGCGTATGACCATGGCTACGTTGAGGTGCGAATCGGTTTGGAGGTGCCGCGTGCACGCTTCACGCTTTGTAACGCTTCAGGTCTATCAGGCTAGAGTGTTGCAGCTCCTGCAGGAGAGTGGGCCTGACCAGGGGGCAATGCAGAAACTCCGCGCCGAGGCTGACTTCGCTCTTTGGACGATGAAGGTCGTGGCGCGTGCCCTTGGCCAGGTGATGTCCACCACAGTGGTCCAGGAGCGACTTCAATGGCTGAGCCTGACGCAGGTCTTTCAGAGCACGCTTTCTCGACGCCCCCATCTTCCAGGCCGGCCTATTCTGCAACATGGTCGAGGACTTAGCCCAGGAGTTCTCCGCAGTTCAGGAGCAGACTGAGGCGATTTCTCACATCCTGCCTCGGCCGGCCAGCCTGTCCCCGAGAGCTCCTCCATCTGCTCGTCGCCGTGGGCGTCCCCCCGTGGCATCCAGGAATCCTGCTCCGACCCCCGCCGATGCCCAACTGGCGGCCTGCCGTCGAGCTGGCTGTGGGCAGGGGGCGCTGCCTGCTGATCAGGGACCAGCCTTTAGCACCCGGAAGGGCGGGAAGCGTTCCTGATACAGGCAGCCCAGAGGTGATGAGGACTGCTCTTTGGGTGACGTCGATGACATCTCCGTCCCCACTCCCGGAGGAGGACCAGGAGCTTCTGTACACACAAAGAGAGCCAGTCTTTACACAAATATCGCGATCCAGGGAGACAGGTAAGCGCTGCTCAATGCAGCCAGATGAACAGTCCCTGTCCCCGCTATGGGCTGCCCCACTGCTGGCACGGCACCCACTGCTGGCACGGTGGTCAACGCTCCCTTGATACCCCTGTTGACGCAGTAGTTGATTCGGACGGTACGCATCGGCTATGCGATTTAGTTCGCCAGGTGCCCGCCCCGGTATTGCGGCATTCGCTCTACCTCAGTCCAATGATAGAGCCAAGCTGCCGTACTGTGCGTGGAGATTGCTGTCCTACTGGCGAAAAAAGCAATCGAGCCTGTCCCTCCAGCCGAGTTGAGGTTGGGGTTTCACAGCCCTCACTTCATCGTGCCCAAGTAGAGTGGTGGGTTGAGACCGATCCTGACAGCGCTGAATTGGTCTCCTCTCAGGATGCCACTCAAGATGCTCTCTCCGAGGCGCATGCGAACATGCGTTCAGAAGCCGGGATTGGTTTGCAGCCATCGACCTAAGGCTTCAGGTCAACCGAGAAGAAAGCAAACTCTCCCCGGGTCAGAGGATCTTTTCTCTTCATGGAGCTGGATTCGCTGAACTGCCTGGATACGTTCATCTTTTTTTTCCGATGCTGCGCCTCAAGCATGTGTGAGTCCGGACGGACAGCACTGCGGCCGTTGCGTACACCATCAAACAAGGTGCTCTGCGCTTGCGCCATATGTCACAGCTCGCCTTCCATCTGCTCCTGTGGAGTCACGAACGGCTGAAATCGCTGCGCGCTATTCACATTCCAGGGGTACTCAACCGTGCAGCGGATCAGCTCTCACGGCAGTCCACCCACCCTGGAGCATGGTGGCTCCACCCCCAGGTAGTCCAGCTGATATGGAGTCACTCCGGGGAAGCCAAGATCGGTCTCTTTGCCTCCCCCTGGTCGACCCATTGCCCACTGTTTTTCCTCTCCGAGTCCCCTTGGGCGCTCGTCAGAGCTGCACTGGCATACAGCTGGCCTCCGGGGCTCAAGTACGCCTTTCCCCCAGCGAGCCTCCTTGCACTGACACTGTGCAAGCTCAGGGAGGACGAGGAATGAATTTCGGACCTCTCGTTCCTCGCGGCAGCCCATCCCTGCAAAAAACCCTGGAAGGACCTTCTTTCTCAGGGGTTGGGCACCTTATGGCACCTGCACCCCGGGCTCCGGGACCGTACTCAGAGGTGTGGCAACAAAATTCTAATATTCCCCAGCCAGCTGATGGCTGTGTTTCCCTTCAATTATATCCATATTCATATCGATATATTGTATTTTTTCTCTTCCACATGCGGGCACCACTGAAAGCAACTCTGTGCGCCCCCCTTACTGGTCTTCAGAGGGTTGGGAAGGTTGCGTGCGGATCCCTCTGCTGGCCCTCTTATACTCACGCAGTTATCAGGTGCACCTGAGCACAATCAGTGCACGCCAATGTTTCACTGGCCTTTAGTAAAGGCTCAAAGGTAATTGGTCTCTCTGGCGAGTTCCCATCTGTAACGTCTCTGTTCCCTCCTTCAGGGAACGTGGGTTACATCCGTAACTTAGACGTTGTTTTTTAAAAAATATGAAAAACCTAGGCGGAGTTTAGGGGGGGGGGGGGCATAAATTTGCATTATTATATAATTTAAATGAGTAAATTATATAATAAGTTAATTTAATGAACCCTTTCACACGTGAATTTAAAATATTCTAGCTGAGACTTTTTTTAAGCGACCGTTATTTTGGAACGATTAGCCTTATTGTTTCCATAATGACGTGTCTTGTCAACAGTGTTAGTTGTAACGCGTTACAAAGTAACTTGTTACTGTAATAATATTACTTTTTTCAGTAACTAGTAGTGTAAGGCATTACTTGTCTGAAAATTGTAATATTATTA
>JAUMHG010000072.1:2997287-3016446 GCA_032359395.1 Enteromius anoplus | reverse complement strand
TTAAAATCCATCAAAAACTGCACGTCGAACTCCGCGATCACTGTATCGCACTTGGAATTGCTCGCCGGCCCCGTTATGTACATCGGGGCTCCCGCCGCGGACAGTGTACAAAGGCTGCTTCTACCATCTCAGCTAATGGAGCTATGTGTACACTGTATGTACACAAAAACGTTTATTTTGAATGCAATTTATTCATTTTTTTTCTTTTCAGTTTCTATTTTAATTTTAGTTTAGGTCTAAGCAATTTTATTATTTGCTTTTATCATTATTAGATTTATTTATTATATATTTGTATAATTTATTAAAAGTATATCATATGTGTTTAACACTTCTATTGAGATTTAATGTATTTCAATGTCAGTTTTATTCATTTCAGTACTTAAAATTATTTTACAGTTCTTATTTGTAAAGTTTTTTATTATTATTATTATTATTATTATTTTACGTTTTATGTATTATTCTTTTATTGCAGTTTTATTCCAATTGACAAAAAAAAAAAAGAAAAAAAAAAAAAAGATTTTACTAGTTGTAGATAACAGTAACACCACTGGCTGTAATTAATGATGATCAGATCACCTCTCACACATTCTGTAGGGCTCTAGCCGCTTTCTTTGCTCAGCTAATGAGGAACACAAGATGATGAATCGCTATTAGCAAGGTGTTAGACACTAGCTGCTCTCTAAGACACTGCTGTGCATCCATCGAGCTGTAAGGCTTCAGATCCCAGCGGACTCTTCCCAACAGCTCCCTGTCCTACTTTCACTGGCCACATGCACATAGTTACCGAGCAGGGGTGAAACAGGGGTGTCTCAACGGGACAAGCAGAGGAAATAATCAGGTGCTTTTTTAACATACCAACTGCACCTAAAATATGGTGAATGGATAAGTTAAATATTCATATATGGCCTATTTGTAGGTCATTGTATGTGGTGTATGTCTGATGTGTTAACTCTTGTGGGAAAAGGGTGCTTTTTAGCACAGTTTGCAGTACTTATTGTCCTTTAAAATTATATACTGAATGTAAAAGCATCCTTTATATAAATGACTGAAATAACTAATATATTCTAGTAATGATGCAATGACTCCTGAATTTAAATTTGGCTCAGAAAGAGAGCGTTAGATTCTTCCTCAAATGGTGTTTTTGGATCAACAGCCATCAGCTGCCAGGACTCCTGTCCACTGCATGCTATCTCATCATCCCTCCTAACAAACAGTGGGAGAACAGAGGCATCTGTAGTGGTGGTAATGGTGTTGGGCAGGTTTGGAGCAGCTGAGGTGAACAGACGGGCCGGTGGAAGGTGAGATCTTCGCCTGTCGAGGGAAGCTGGAAATGTTTGCTCTCCCAGGTTATGCATGCGCCATAAGGAGTGGATTATAAATAGATGACTTTGCTGTCTCTGTGCAACATAGAGTGCATTTTGCTTCACTTAAGAGCACAACACAATGCATTTGGATGGATCTTTCTGCTCGCTAGCATTCAGCAGCAAAAGAAAGATGTATAATAGCCTGGTGTACAGCAAAAAGTGATGGCTTTTTAAAACTTCTAAGAAACTCATGTACTACTTCCACAAGAATAAATATATATATGTACATATATACACACAGTGGATTTTTTTTTTTGTTTTGGAAAAAGTATTTAGATCATTATTAATAAACAATTGCTGACACTGAGCACATAAATTGACATCTCAAACACAATCTAGATTCACTACTTTTATATCACATAAAATAAATTAATAAAATAAGGTTAAAACCAACATCAAATAAAAAAAAAAAAGTATATGAATCCAGATTCACTATTATTAATTCATTATCTAAAAGGCAAATTTGTGACATTAAGCTAATGAAAAATAAAATGAAATAAAATATGACAAGATAAGGTTAAAAACAACACTGATCAAAAACAAATCTCAAACACAATCAATATTTTTATGTCATTTGAAAAATAATAATACAAATACATAAAAAAAATATTTTAATTAGGTAAAAACAAAATTAGATAAATCTAATTACACACACACACACACACACATATATATATATATATATATATATATATACTGAATCTAGATTCATAATAGTAAATATATTCACTATTTTAGTTTTTTAGGCAAATTTGTGACAATGAGCATGTGAAACATAATGAAAGGAAATTAAGTAAGAGAGGGTCATGAAAAAAAAAACATTGAATAAAACAAACAAACAAAAAACAATCTAGATTCACAAGTTTTAGGTCATGTAGCATGAAGCATGTGAATAATATGAAATACAATTAGATAAAACAATGTTCAAATGAATCAGACAGTAACCACTAGATTGATTAATGAATCAGTCAACATCACTATCATCCCAAAATGAAAGAGACAAAGAGCCATTGTAAGCTTATTATGATTTATAATATACTCATCCTCATAATCATTATTGATAGATCTCTTTACAGTTATAATCCTTTGGAAGGAAAAGATGCATGTCTTGTTCTCTTTCCAAGATTGTCTTTTAGGTTTAGCATTAGTGTCCAGTGGTCCTTGTAAAGTGCATGACATTTATCACATCCAGAAAATGTATCGAGTCCTTCGTC
Organism: Enteromius anoplus; assembly: GCA_032359395.1. Classification (NCBI taxonomy): domain Eukaryota; kingdom Metazoa; phylum Chordata; class Actinopteri; order Cypriniformes; family Cyprinidae; genus Enteromius; species Enteromius anoplus. The sequence goes on along the minus strand of JAUMHG010000072.1, from coordinate 3,013,868 downwards.
TCTTGGTTCTTCGTTGTATTATTGTGCTCAGTTTTTTTAGAAACTTTTTTTTTTGTCTTTACGCTAGAAAACAAAAGGTCTGTACAAGAAATGAAAGATCAGGCCTCCTGGATGATAATGTGGGGACAATGTCACATATACACATAGACACATGCAGACCAACACCTAATTTCTCAGCTTATCCACTGATTCTCATCAAGAGCATCTCCACAGACATAACCTGCTTTTACAAGCACTCAGAGCTTTACCATTCATAGTTTCCTCATGAGGCCTTGTTCACACAGACAGCAAAAATTCAGTTTTTCAGCAAGTAATATAGATCAAAATTGATCTAAATCACATTCAAAGGTCATCTTAAATGTAATATATATATAATTACACACACGTACAATATATATATTGAAAATATTTAGATGTATATATTTATACTCATATAATGTATGCTATATATATATATATATATACACTTAACATTTTTCTGAAACACATACATGCATGTGTGTGCATTTATATATACATAAATATATACAGTACACACATGTAAACATTTTTTGATGCGATTAATTACAATTTGTATATGCATACATATATATATATATATATATATATATATATAGTTTGCATTTGCAGCAGACACTAAATTCATAACATTTCTAATGATAAAATTGAAATTGATTACATTTAAAATATATTAATGTTAAATAAATATTAAATAACACTACAGTTCAAATTAAAATCAAATACTTAACAGTGTTCAAATACAAAAGAAGCATATTTTAAAGCATAACAAATGATGTTTAATAAATTATTTAAACAACTGTACCATTTTTATCTGATTTTACAATTACTACAAAGTGCACTTCTTTAACACAATTTAAGTGTGTTAAGAAACACAGTAATGACATTTTCTTTAAGTACACTTTTATTTATTGGCCTTTTATTTAAGTGGCCTTATATCTTATACTAAGTAATATCTGAAAGTAACAATATTAATCTCTTCTGCAGGTTCAGATATTATTAAGTGCAGATATCATTTCTGCAAGTGAAGATGTGTAAAAATATACTTTTTAGTTTGGAGGTACACATTTAATACAATTAAGTACACTTATTTTTCACAATAGTATGAATAGTCAGATCGGATATCAATGTTTTTCTTAATTCAGGTCACCCATTTTCATGTTTTTGTCCCCCATGTAGTGAACCATGATATGATATGCTACATAGTGAATGAATGCATTGGATGAATAAAAACACAGTATACGACAAAAAATGGTTAGCTTAGCTAAATACATTACCATAGACAGCAATATAGATACACATTGCTAGATACCAACAGATCCAGTCACTTTAAACACAGCAGAGCAGGCAGTCGGCCCCAAATAACTGTATTTGGAAAACAAACCGGATTAATGTGCAGTGTGAACAAGGCCTAAAAAGTTTCACTTCAAAACAAGATGAGATGCGAGCTCAGAGCTCCATCAACCCCAAAACACCTCTGTTATTATCTGTTTCTGAATCACATCTGCTCATCTGTCCTCTCAGTCTTGGTCTGTTCATCTATCTGTTTGTTCATTCGCCCGCCCATCCTTATATACACTGTATTTCGATATTGCATGTACATGTTTATAGCAAATGAGGGCTTTTTTATCCATAAGTGATGCCTGAGTGTGAGCAGTAAAGCCTGTAATGACATTCAGTTGAATATTGATTAGAAATAAAGGCCTGGTTTGATTGCTGATACATTTATATACCGCAATAATCAATTACAGGTTCTTTTTTTTCTGTCAGTGTTTGAGCTTAACGTATATGAAGTATACTAATACTACAATACATCTAGATTTGGATAAGGTTTAAAGGATATAATTGCAGCTGTGAATTTGTCGACTATTAAGAAACTGCGTTACACGGCGGAAGTGTTTTTTAAAGCTATAGCTTGTGTTAAGACAACAATGAAAGCAGCGGGTTCTTCGAAAGTATCGCCACAAAGCTCGCGCACAGGCGTTAAGAGTATTCGAAATCTCTGGAGTATAACAAATGTACAGACTGACTGTCGTAGTGAATATATTTCAAAACAATATATTCGCAATTTCAGGCAGAACGAGGCAGCTATGGAGACACTATTAAATGCGACACTTTGAGAGCATCAGTTCGGCGTGTTTCGCTAATAGATGCTTGCAACATCTTATTAAGAATTCCTTTGACTCGTAGCCCTGGCAGTGTAAAAGGGCTTGTCCAATTACCGCATACCATCCTTTGAACGGATATCCAATAGAAAAGGGCTTCTTCATGCATTCGACAACGGACACTGAAAAGAAATAACATTTATAAAGTGTTTTCCTGAGGCGTCTGACAACCTTCTTCAGAGTGGTATATTTTATGTAGGATATACATAAAAAAAAAAAAAAAAAGCGATGAGGGAATGGATGTAAAATAATTTTATGTATGAATAAATATCTTTAACTACGTCAAATAAACTACTTTCGTGTCCTTTTCGTACAATTCACCGCCCAACATTTTTTTCTCATCAAAAATAATTTTGCTGAGAAATGTGTCACATTATACAAGTACAACTGGTTGCAAACCTTTTCGTGTTGACTTTAAGTTACTTAAGAGCCGATCTCACAGCAATTCATACATATTTTACAAGTTGTCTAATTCACAAATTCACGCATATGAATTTTTACGAATGACCTACACCTAACCTCCGCCCCTAAACTAGCCATCACTGGGGTATAGACAAATCATAAAAAATTGTGTGAGTGAGGTTGTATGTATTTGTACGAATACGTACGAATTGGTTGCGAGACTGGGTTGGGCTTATCGCATTCTCTTCAGTGTCCCATTCATTAAGGCTAAACGTAAAAGCAATGGCTGCAATATGTCGCTCACTTTTCCATGTAACCTTAAGCAATCCTGTTTTCTCTGAACATTTTCTTAAAACTGGTGAAAGCAGGTAGCATTGCATACCCCAACCTTCAATCGTTGAAGCTCTGGGCAGGAGAAGTGAAAGTGTTATCAGGCTAGGAAGTCTTGCATTCGGAAAGGGTTTAGTGAATGGCACACCGCGCTCCTGGATATGGCAGTACTGCCTCACTGAGAGGCTTTTTAAAGTTTTCGGAGAGAATTTGCGTAGCTTCAGTGGCTGGAGGCCTACATCTCATTCGGCCAGCAAAACAGCAAACATAGCGGCAGGGAGATCTGCCAAGAATTTTGGCAGTGAAGTGAATCTAATTCTGAGAAAAACCTTGGGCAGATCAGTGCGCTTAAACTGGGGTGGTAGGGTATGCAATGTTTAGTTACCAGAGCTTTTTTCTTCCTGATTATAAATTGCATAGGTCCTGAACCACTTAAAAAAAAAAAAAAGGTTTTCTGCTATTTTTTTCCCACTGTAAAGACCTCATGAAATGGTTTTACATTAAACAACAACGCCATGACTAAAGAAAAGTAAAAAAAAAAACACATTAAATAAATAAATTAAAATAAAAATTAAATTAAATTAAAATAAGTTTTTTTTGTGATTTATTTGTTGCTTAAAAATATGATTTATTGAGTACATATGGCTACATTTTAATGATATAAAAGATATATACATTTGCATATGCATAATGGTGTAGTTATATTATTTACCAGCAGGGATTAACTGTGGACTAACCAGTCAAAACTAGTTGGAAAGGAGACTTTCTGATAATTGGGAGCTAATTTTTTTTTAAATGATCCTTAATATATATATATATATCAGTATTTTGGTTCTTAGAAAGGTTGACCATTTGGCTTATATCTAAAAATAAAGAATGCTTGATTTCTCAATGAATGCTCAATAATTTCATGAGGTCTTTAACATCAATGTAACAGATCATTTTGTTATAAGGATAAGTTACAGACTAGACGTTTCAAATTTACCACAAAATCATGAGAATCCCTTGTTATTAAATCAGGAATTGAGATTTTGCAGAGTTAGATCTCCCCAATATTCAAATGTGGTGCTTTGAAATGCTAGTTTTAATTGGTGCATCTCACTCTTCCTCCTAACTAAGAAATGAACAATCTTGATGGTATTCGACCCTGAAAGTGGGCTATTACACAAAATCTAATGTATTAGCCTACTAACATATAAAACAACTTGCAAAATCTTGCAACCTTAAAACAAAACAAGCAGTTATAATATTGCACATACATAATCTCACAGAGAAAAATATTTATATTGATAAAGATATGAATACTTATTCCTAGTTTCGTAAGTATCATTCTTACTACATGCATGCTACAAGGAATGTGTACCTGACATGCACCACAAAAGTAGTAGAATATTTCCTATCATCTCTTACAAAAGCTATTCAAGGAAGCATCATTTTCATACAAGTTTTATCCAAATTCTCCAGCATTATATTATGAGCAGGATGCACCATGAAATGGCACTAAAATGTAAAAAGAACATAAAAGTGCAATAAATAACGGCAGTGAACTTCATCTTTGGTGACCTGACTTAGTGAGTTTTGCTGTGGTTGGCTGCAATGTCACAGTAAAATATCTACACTCCCGTAGCCCCCCTGTCAGGCGCTTGTAGGGGTAGATCGTTGTTACAAAAGACATTTCTCATACACATGGAATGTTTGGAAGTTTACAATGCTGGGAAAAGTAAGTGACGTGAAGAAATTATGCAATGGAGGGCAGCTGCTCATGCAGTATAGTGGAATGACGACGATGGAAAAATGGGCGACTTCAAAACAACCTTCGCTCCACTTTCAGGTTTGTTAACTCTAACATGGGACACACTGAGATCCTAGGCAGCAAAAGAGGGTAAAATGGTAATAGAGATAGAGAAAAAGGGCAGTTTAACCAACTTTCCAAGCCCCCGAGATCGGTCATGCATGTATTTCTCCGTCACAAGATGGAATGTAACATTTTTGGGTACCTCATGTGGTACGCTGTTGTGGTTGGCAGGACAGGCAGCGTTTTGTGCATTCACAGAGAAATATATCCTCCATGGTGATTCCTCAAGAATATACATCAACTCCTCCGTGTTTTAAAGCCACTTATCAATTTGGAGTGACACAATTGCTGTTCTTTCCAGATACAAATACACTCAAGGGGTCTTCAGGTTGGCAGTGAATGGGCGAATGGGAGTCAAAAATTGGTCCCTCTTATGCTATGCTTGCATCTATTGGTTAGGCTACGATTTGGCTACTGTTGCAAGCAGAACGACTACTAGAACAGTCACACAGGAAAAAGACAAACTCCATGCAGACACTGAACACGAGGATGCAAAACAACATCTCCCAGCGATCAAGTTTTCCAGAACTTGCGACAGAGAATGATGGGAATGGAATGATGGAGAGGTCTTCTTTACAGATCCTTCGCTCAATTAGATGCATTTCAGCTCTCCAGTCTTGAAACTCTTACAAGAGGCGTCTGAAGCCTTCAAAACCTGGGGGGGGGGAATGAAGTGTGCACTCCCCTACTTTATCTCACCTTCTTCTTCAAGGCAGTTCAAACTGGTTACACATCTGTAAGCATTTTGGTGATGTTCACATAGTTAGTGTTGGTTAGGGTGCAGTTGCCGGTCTTGATGTTCTCCTCTCGAAAGTCCTCGTTGCTGTTGTTCACAGCTTCTTGGATCTCCATGTAGTCAGACTTGCTCATCGTTGATCCACTGCGGCTCTTTTTGAGGTCCTCAGAGGAGTCTATCTTGGGGACGCTGGTCACGTTAAGGTACTGGGCCTGTTCCTCGCCCTCAGTCTCTCGGTGGTAGAAGTAGTTGAAGTTAGAGACTATGACAGGCACAGGCAAGGCGATGGTCAGCACACCAGCGATAGCGCACAGGGATCCAACAATCTTGCCTCCAATGGTCGTTGGTACCATGTCACCGTACCCTACTGTCGTCATGGTGACCACGGCCCACCAAAAGGCATCGGGGATGCTAATAAACTGCGAGTCAGGCTCGTCCGCCTCGGCGAAGTAGACGGCACTGGAAAACAGGATGACTCCAATGAAGAGAAAGAAGATGAGCAGCCCGAGCTCCCTCATGCTGGCCTTGAGTGTTTGTCCAAGAATCTGCAGCCCTTTCGAGTGCCGGGACAGTTTGAAGATTCTGAAGACTCGCACTAATCTGATGACCCTCAAAATGGCAAGCGACATGGCTTGCTGGCCTTGCTGACCATCCTCCGGCTTGTCTGCTAGCTCGGTGCCCAAGGTGATAAAGTAAGGTATTATAGCCACAATATCAATAATGTTCATGATATTAACAAAGAAGCCTGCTTTGCTGGGACACGCAAAGAAACGCACCAGGAACTCGAAGGAGAACCATATGATGCAAAGGGTCTCCAGGATGAAGAAGGGGTCAGTAAAATAGGTGGATGTGTAGCTGTTTGTGGAGTTGGAGCTCATGGTAATTTTGTGTGGGTCCAGGTCCTCGCTGCGAAACACCGGAAGTGTCTCCAGGCAAAAACTGACTATAGATATGAGGATGACCATGACAGAGATAATGGCAATAATCCGGGCAGGCCCTGAACTCTCAGGGTACTCAAAGAGCAGCCACACCTGCCTCTGAAACTCATTTTCCGGCAGGAGTTTCTCCTCCTCCTTAATAAATCCTTCGTCCTCCCTGAACATCTCGATGGCTTCCTCCCCAAGCTCATAAAAACGTATCTCCTCAGAAAAAATATCCAGTGTCACATTGACAGGCCTCCGCAGCCTGCCGCCTGACTGGTAGTAATAGAGAATGGCGTCAAAACTTGGGCGGTTCCTGTCGAAAAAGTACTCATTCCTCAGAGGGTCAAAGTAGCGCATTCTCTTTTTGGGGTCCCCGAGCAATGTCTCGGGGAACTGAGACAGAGTTTTGAGTTGCGTCTCAAAGCGCAGACCAGAGATGTTAATGACCACTCTTTCGCAGCACTCATGGTCTGGTTCCGGGTCATACGTGTCCTGTGGCTGACCCGGGAGAGCTGCGGCTTCATCAACTGGGTCGCCTGTGGCAACAGTCATGCTGTGAACCAATGCAACCTGCAGTTTGGGGTCAGGATGCGACGGTGCTGCCTCTAAAAGTCTGTGGGAAGGAAATTTTGGGGCTTCCTTTCACTCCTTAACACCTCCCTCTTGCAAACACTGAAAGAAATATAAAGCAGAAGAAAAGATTATTCAGGCCAACATATATTCAAGAATGCAATGTGTTTGGTAGACACACATTCATTGTACGAGTTGTGAGTTTATTCGGATAACGCAACACAATGCATAAAGCACTCGTTTTGCTTTTGAACTAATATAGCAAGCTATTCAAACACTATCAAATCTGAAATGAAAGTGGACAGACTTCAAAGCACTGCACAATAACCCAAAACATCGCTGCTGTGGAAATACACATAAATTATGGCTCTAGAAAACCAGGGCATCTAAAAACGCCTATCAATCATATGGAGAAGTCAGCCTGACCACTTTACACATTGTAGTTGCTTTTATCTGCCAAGTAGATCAATACTTGCCATGGCAAGACTGTATCATTCCTCTTAGGATTCAATTATGCACTGTAAATCTAATAACAGCCTGAGTGCACTTAAATCATAATTAGATATTCCAAAACCTCCCCAAATGCATTTCGCCAAGACAGCAAGACTGCTTGAGATAGAAAAGTTAAAAAAATGCAACACTGTCTAACTTATTTCCCCAAACAGTAGGTGAGACAAATATATATGTATGTGTTTATATGCACATAATTTATCAAGCAAGGTCTGTATAGTGTATACCATTTAGGACTGTAGTTGGAAAAATACTTTTACATGCTTTTGGACCAGTCATTTATTTTACATTTAATGAATAAGACAGACAATTTCTCAATAGCATGACTTTTTGCAGATGTGTGTATGTAGAATTATATTTGCACATATAAGAAAATGTGCAATATCTGGTGTTGTTTAAATGATCCAAAAATTGCAATTTGGATAATTTGGCATATGCTTAGGCATATTAAGATTAATAGAGACCAGAATATTGATTAATATCAGTTTAATGTGTGCATAATGGGAATATAACCACATTCTGATCAATATTGGAATATTCTTGTGCATTTACGAGCAGCTAGTGCCCCTACTGCTTAAACCAGCCTCACACAGTTTGCTCTGCTGGTCTCAAGCTGGTCTACCATTCTGCCTAAGCTGTTGCTCAGTAGGTTTAGCCGACAAGACAGTCTGAGCAGATGAAAAGTGCTCTAAAAGCATCCAACCGCACGAGAGACCAGCTAAGACCAGCAAACAAGCTTAGGCTGGTTAAGGATGTCTTTTTTTAGCTGGAGGTGTTGATCAAAACAAGAGACAAACATATGAATCATTGCAGTGTGACTAATTAAGCACAATCAGTGTGCTATTTAGATTAGAAAACACAATAACTACTTCAAGCTTCCAAGAAGTCAGTCAGCTCAGCATCCATAACTACAATAAGCAAAGAGTAGGTTACGCAAGCTTACCTGCAAGTGTCAAGAGTCCCCAAAGCGCCAGAGAAATCATTTGCCAGATGATTATGTTTACATGACACCGGCAGGACTAATAAAACGTCTCATTGCCAGGGTCAGTGGTGTCTTTCAGCGGCCATTCATTACAGGTACTGCAATGATCCCGGTCTTCCTCCCAATCGCTGCGCCAGACCTGCCGCGCCGGACGAAAATTATTCCAGCCGTGTGCGCCTTCAGGACAAACGGGAAACATACAGCAGCGTGCCTCAAAGAAACGAACGGAGCCAAAGCGAAGGGGACTCCCTTAAGGCGTTATTTGCAAAGAGCTTCCCATTGAAACGGTCCAAAGATGCTAAGGTCAGCAAAATCTGACGCCCCCTGTGTCCTCACAGTGTTGTCTCGACACAATTCAGAGATCTGCAAAGAAACAGGGGAGCTGTTTGCGTTGGGCGTCGCCTCAAACATGCTCACATTACACAAGATAGTAACATTTAACACAAGAGACCGAGGAGAATTGCCTGAATACGTGTGGCCGCTCGAGTTTGCTGGCCGAAATGATGCTCTGAGGAGTGGCAACATCTTGTTGTTGAGCAAACGCGCTCATCTTACGGGCAGAAATCCATAGAGCATCACGTTTCAGATGTTCCCAGTCATAATTTCGCTGTTTGTTTGTTTTTTTTTCCGTTGCGCAAAGACAGCGTCCGTTTTTAAGGTGTTATCCAATTGCCCGAAAACAACGTTTTTGCTTTGGTTTTTGATTACAGGACACATATTCAGATTCCAGGCTCATGCACCCATGAAAAACACATCACAGCGGCTGTGATCAGTGTTTTAACCCCTTCAAGCAAGCGCGGGGTATCTGCAGTGACATGCTTCAGCAATAGGTTCCTCTCTCTAGGTGGATGATCAAAGCATGCCCATGCATTACTGTGCTAAAGGCATTCACGCATTTCTTTTCATTCAAGGCATTGATGCATTAAAGCATGCATTTAAAAAAAAAAGAAAAAAAAGAATAAGTCAACCTTCCCGAGGTGTTGCTTTCAAGATGCAAAATATCCATCGGCTTATGCACAGGGATTCCTCGTGCGCTTACTTGTTCATTCTCTCCTCGTTCATTTTAGGGAGTGGCGGCGGCGCGAGCGAGCCATTTCATATCAAAGTCCAACTTTTCGTCTTTTACTCATAATTGTCGTGCGAGCGGTGGCTGCAGTTGGGCACTGCTGTGCATACAAAGGGACTACAGTGATCTGTGCTGCTGCTCACCACCACTCCTTACCGCTGTACAGCGTGGGCAAATTAAAGGGGAAGCGCCTCCTCTGCGCTAATACAGCTGCTGCTGCTCGTATAGATCCCACAGGCTGTGCTTTCAGAGTCAGTCACATCTGAATACAAATGTCCATCGAAATGTGTATTGGAATATCTTTCTATTAATTTAAAATATTATATATGTAGCATTTTAAAACTAACAAACAAATACGAAGCATTTTATATAGAAACGACAAAGTAATGAAACAATTTAAAATATAAAGTTGTCATATTACATATTTTATGCATGATGTAATTGTTAATAAGATATATCATACTTAAACATATTAAATAAATGTATTATTGACATGTGAAAACATGCAGTATTTAGATAAATCACATTTCTGAAAATGTGTATTTGTAAAACATGGTAATATATTTTACAACGTATGTGCAATATTCCAAACAAATAATAATAATAATAATAATTATTATTATTATTAATTACATGATTACATATAATTACAGTACATATAATTGTTATGACATAAACAAAATTGTGTTCCAGTTCAATCTTTATTTATTACTCTTTTATTTCCCTAAAAAAAGTATAAATCAATGTAAGATGTGAATATAAAAATTGTAAAAAATAAATTATGACATTAGTATTTAGTGTTTTTCAAGTGCAATTACTTATTTATTTTTTTAAATCAAACATTTAACATTTAAATCAGTGCTGTCACATCCAAAATAAAAGTTTTTTTAATATGAATATAAATACAGACATATAAATATATGTAAATATTTTCAATGTATACTGTATATGTGTGTGCATTCATATTTGCATAATACATATACACAGAACACACACATATATTATGCAAACAAAAATGTTATTTTGCATGCAGTTAATCACGATTAATTATTTGACAGCACTATACTTATACTGTATATTATAATATTTTTTTTATATTTTAATGAATATGTTTATGATATATATTAAATATATTTTATTGCTAGATGTAAATTACTAATTTGTTAATAAAATATATTATAAAGTGACCTGATCCAAGTTGGACACTGGTAATGGGCTTTTTGACCTGTACTGAAAATATTCTAGCAACTGCATATGAGCATATTAAAATAATTCAGTTTAGAAATCATACAGCAATGCACTGTCAAACAACCACACAAAACAGCAACGTTTAAACAAGCATCAGTGCTCACTTTTTCTTTAGAGACCATAAAAATCTATTTTTAGACATATAGGCCTATGTAATGAATTATTACTAAACATTATTATTTAATTGCATGTGATTGCACACCTTTGAAAAAACAAAGCAGCAGCATCCAGCAACACAGACCTAAGAATGTAAAACCTCTTAAATATAAGAAAAATTTAACATTAATCTATACTGGAGTTGAACTATACACATATTTCTCTTCAGCTCTTAACATGCGAATCATAGTGTCATAATCATAATTAACAGCACTTTTCCGGTCATACTAGCCTGACTCACTAATGAGTATACCATCTATTTCTGCTACTCCAGCTGCTCAGTCTCTGGAAGCAAGACTAGATTTCGAGACTTGATGTAATACGTGAAGAGCAAAAAAAGAAGAACAAGCATTTTTAATCTGGCATATTCATTTACACTCAGAATTGAATCATCTTAGCTTTTGCTCTTTTGCATATCTGCATTATAAAGCTTGTGCTAATTCAGCCACAGGCCTGGCTGCTGCTAGACCTGAATATGTCTGTTTGTTTCTGAAGTGAAATGAAGAATGGGAAGCGTGAAGTTGCAGTGGGTCCATAAGGGAGGTGCTGCAGTCTCTCAGGGGACTGTTGCTGTGTTTGTATGTGTGTGTGTGTGTGTGAGAGAGAGAGGATGAACTGTGCGTGTCTGTGAGCACATGCATCCAGAGTAGCTGATTGCAATGCTGCCACTGCATGTTTACTAACCCCGCAAAATAAACACCATCTGATGAACTGAGCCAAATATGTAGCCTTATTGATAGGGCTGGACTGATGTGATGATGGTTTGATGAAAGTGGCTATTATGGCTTGGTGTTTGGACAAGGACTTAGGGGTTATGGTGACTGATTGATTTGTCATGAGGACAAGGTTGAGAGGCAAAACCACCTCCATTTAAACAGTTGTGAAAGAGGGAGCTGTTTTTATTGGTTATTTTATTATTATTTTTTTCTTTTAAACTTTAAAGAATACTTAAAAAAGTAATAAAATAAATAAATACTGATATGGACATCAATGTTAATTAAATAAAACACTATAAGCTGGCTTTATTTATTCACATATTTATTTTTAAATTATTGTTTTGTTGTCTTTTTAACTTATAGGCTACTTATGCACTTTGGCCAGTTAGTTTTTTTCTTACATTGAATGACAATTGATATAACTGGTTATATTTAATTATACTGAATGTGTACTTAAAAACTATAAATAAAAAATAGACAGATAAATGAAAAAAATAAGCAAACAGATTATACAAAAATAAATAAATAAGGCTGTACTTAATTGTCGCCCATGGGATACATTTTTAAAAAGTATACTTAAAGAAGTGCACTAATTTTCATGTGCTGACTAACATACTAAAGCAACTGCAAGTTCACACTTAAAGACTGCATGAAATCCAAATTGACTATATTTATATTGCTAGCGCACATAGCTATTTTTGTGGTGATCAAATCATCTGTGCACTTTTTCTCTGATGACATCAGTTTGAGGGATGGGCATGAGCATGACATCATTAACCACGTCCTTCCAAGTCACATTCAATATTCTGTTTCTCTCAGAACTACACACTACAGAAGTAAAACCAGTCGTTTCCGTTAAGTATATGCATAAAAAAAAAAAAAAAAAAAAACTCTTAAACTACATTCTGGAGTCTGAAGAAGATTTGGGATAGGGTACAAGTTGTTTATTTGTCCACTGACACCGTGTCTAACAATTATACCCATTTTCAGAATGCAGCAGAAGAAGAATAATAAAAGGAAAGCCCTCTTTCCCGTCAATCTGTCTTCCCATCATGACAAATGGAGTTATAGTTAATGGGTGCATTAGAAGCGGATCTAAGCACCATCTGGTAGTCCAGGACTCAAGCTGGTGAACCTCACTTTTTGAGATGCCAAGAAATAATGCTTACCTGCTGAGTGATATCATGAAGTTTCAGTTCAACTCAAATAGATGATCTTGGCAAAACAGCTAATGGTAACATGCTAATCCTCAGAGGATTCCTTTTCAGAAATGAAACTGGTCACGTAATGTTTCCATTTAAACCTATATTTAGTTTTATTTGTTTGTATAACCCAAACTAGATAGCTGAAGATGGGATTTGATCCAAACATGAATTTTCCCTTTTTTGTTGCTTTCTATCTCCACACAGATGCAGCTATATTCATCTTAACTCACTCTGTAGGGCCATCTGTAGTCTTCCTTGTTGGTCTGCTAATTATTTATGAGGAAACATGCCATTATAAGAAAGGCATTTCAAATGCAGCCCCTTCCCCCAAAACAAACAGCCTAACAGAAAGGTTTGCGTTGCATTAGTTTGACTCTCTTAATAATTCTTAAATGTTTATGCGATTCACTTAAGATTCTGTAACTTTCTATTTTTTATTCTTCATAGGATAAACCCCTTGAAATGCATTGTCTCTTTTCTCTGGAGAGAAATATGCACAATTTCTTTAAGCAAATGTTCATTTTTAGGTGAACCATTCCTTTAATTGGCACTAAACTAATTTACACTTTATTTTACAATAAAATAAAATAAAAATAAAATATCAAAAATAAAGTAAAACGAGCCTTTATAGAAACAAGCCTTTACAGATAGATTTGGGGGTACCGTGTTTCACTGTTTTAAGTTATCTTTACAGTTAAATACAGCAATTTTAATTAACTTATGTTATGTTAATTTACCAACCTATTAAAGTAGATTTTACTGGTACTTACCATTTACCTTTTAACTGGTTTTTACCAAAGCATCAGTTGTTTACGGTTAAATCACGGTCATGTTTACCAGTGTAGATTATTTTGATCATAAGACATTATAATGTTACAAATATCAAATAAATGCTCTTTTTAACTTTCTACTCAACAACTAATCCTAAAAAATGTCTTAGATGATTGATTATGATATGTTAGTTGTGATTAACAGTTTTCAGCAATATTAATAATCAGCAAATCAGCATATTTCACAGTATTGATACCTTCAGTATCGATGTCAACCACAAGCAACTTTGGTATAAAAGACATATCTTTTGATTTGGTTAAAACCATCCACAGGACCAAACTGCAATATGAAAGCTATAAAACTACCAAGCAATTATTTTGACCGACAGACACTAACCAAGACTAAAGTTCATCTTTTTTATTTAAACCCTTATTAGGTTTATGCAAGATTCAGTGTCGGCCCCGGACCTCCCAAAACTTTTTTTAATATGTTAATAATAATTAATAATTTTATTTATGTCAATTAATATCCAAAGAACTGTTGTGTAATTCAATTAAATACCTTGGTAATTTGGTGTTTTTTACTGCAATCCCATGCAATTCCACACACCAATCATACATATAAAAGATTTAACTTTTAGCAACAGTTAGAGGGGATTGCATGTGTGTATTTCTGTGACAGCGTGTGTGTTTGCAGGAGTGATTGTGCCCTTTCGAGCCGGGACTGGTTTGCTCAGGAGACCCTGACGCTTCTCTGTAGCAACCAGCACAGGAGACTGCAGTACACAATGACTCAGACTAGCTTTAATTCACACACACACTGCAGATCACAAAACTCTGCCAATAGTCATCCCTTTATGTTTATACAGCAGAAGAGCGGTTTTTATCATTTATTATTCAGCGGCAACATTTCCTAAAATAGCACCGATTTAAATAACCCAATACGGCTTGATTTTTGCTCTTCATCTCCAACATAAACACAGGCGGATACGCTCTGGCTGTTTGTCAGAGCTAGCGATATGCTAGTCTAATTTAAGAAAAGTTACGCGGGATGGAGACAGGAAACCTGTTAGCGGAGCATCTCCTCGTGAGATAATATCCGAACAACATAATTGGTTTGACATCACTTCCTCCCGACTGCATTACAGTAACTCTCTTGAAGGTGCCCTTCTCCTGATATTTTCGGTGGATCCACCCCTCCCCCGTCATGAATTTCAGCAGGTCTGGCTTCCTGGTGTCATATTTTGAGCGCCCGCCTCTCTGAATGGATAATTCCTATTGATTTCAGATGAGAGATCACTTCCCTCTTTTTCCGGCAAGTGGAAAAATCCATATAAGGTCTCCCTGCTCATTACCTGTAGACCTTTTGCTGGAACGGACATATACATTGACTGGAACAAAACGTCCCGGGTTGGTCAGATCAATTCGGCTTTCGTGAATAGACAGCAGATTCAGTACATTGCAAACACATGCTCACATGCATGGCAATAGGAGTGAACACATTGATTTGGTTGACACATCAAGGCCGCTGGGCTGGATTTACTTTTCCTGTTGTCCCAGGACATGAAGTCACTTTCTCTAATGCTTTACACTGTTTCTGAAGCAGGCCTTTTTCTCTCGGGTTGCACTTATGCCCAGAGGAGACTGCAAGGAAAGAGCACACCTGCCGTAGCGACAGAGAGGACTCTCACTTATCACCTCTGGCACGCATTAAGATGTACCTGCTCCCCTTGCTGTGCTCTAGGTCAAACAAGAGTAATTTAGGGATGTGCACAGCAAGCAAACTACAGCAAACTGGGACGGAAACTTCTGCTGACAGGTGTGAAGTCAAACCAGCTCTGAAGGTGAACTGAATTGTCCTCTACTCAAGTGTAATTGCTTTAAATAGATATTGATTACAGGCCTGTATTTAACAATTGTTCACTCTCAGAAACAAAGGTACAAAAGCTGTCACTGGGACGGTACCAGTTTGTACTAATTTGTACCAATTAGGTTCAAATGTGTACACTTTAGGAACTAATACGTAACTTTAAGAACTACATTATTTCTGAGAGGGTTCTAGTATGAAAGCTCAGAGGCCTAGTGTAGTGTAGTCTGCAGACCAGTTCTCACTATTTTGCCTCAATGGACTCCTAATTTGCTGCTTATTATGGCATTTCTTTAGGTTTGGGGTAGGATTGAGCGATCGAAAATAAGACGTTAATATGTGTTGTATAAGTAGCAATCAACATCAGGTAAAGGAGGTAAAGGAATTGTTAAGCCAAAAATTTAAATTCTGCCGTTAATGATTCATGTCGTTCCAAATCTGTAAGACCTTTGTTCGTCCTTGGACCACAAATTAATAATTTTGATTAAATCAGATAATTTTTTGAAGTTACTAGAGTACTTTGTTTCATTAAAATTATCTTAATATTTTTTCCAAAGACGAATGGTCTTACAGGTTTAGTACGACATGAGGATGATAAAAAAAAAAAAAAAAAATCATACCTTACTATTTCATGACCAATTTGTACGTATTTTACGAGGTAGCTATTTCGTACAAATTCATATGATCAGGTATCCACGGGGCACTGGAATGGCTCTCCTGGGCGTGAATGCTGAAGGGAATCCACAGGAAATCAAGAGAGAACTGAAAACACCTGTTGAACATGACTGAGAACACGTTAACACAATTAACTAATTGTGGTGAGGAACAACCAAATCATAGGATGCGCAGCCGACTCTGGAGGGCGCACTGGATGCGCAGCCGACTCTGGAGAGCGCACTGGATGCGCTGCAGACTCAGGAGAGCGCACTGGATGCGCTGCAGACTCAGGAGAGCGCACTGGATGCGCTGCAGACTCAGGAGAGCTGGGCCACGGCGGCAGAACGTCCTCCACCAGAGGCTCTGGTGGGTCCGGCCACGACAGCTGGTCATCCTCTACCACGG
>JAUMHG010000072.1:2980252-2997187 GCA_032359395.1 Enteromius anoplus | reverse complement strand
GACTCTATTGTAAAGCTTTCCTGGCTTATTCAATTTACTTTAGTCAGCTTTTGTGGAATGTAAGTGCTTTTACTCTCAGTATCATCACTGATTATGTGTGTGGCTAGAGGCACAACATGACTGAAAGTTTCAATCTGGAGAGCAAAGTTGCAAGAGACTATGCATTGTTTAATGCAATGATAAAAGTTTGCTAAATTTGTATCCACAATCCAAATAAAAGTTTAAATATAAAAATACAATTAAATGTAAAACTAATAAAATTAACTTTAAAATTACAAGGACATATGGTAGATTGTTAGTATGGATATAAACCTATAATGAGCAACATATTTAATTATTATTATTGTAATTTTACAGAATTTTGAATATAATTAAAAATAACAGAAAAATACTGTATTAATAATACAGCAAATGTCCTGTATAAAAAAATAAGCATTACTGTAATTTGTCATTAATGATATAATCCTTAAATTAACAGTCAGAAAAATACTCAAAAAAATGTAGGGTTATTATCTGTAAAAGTAGGTTGTTGTTGTTGTTTTTACAGTGCAGCTTCGCCTTTTGAAGATCCGTTTCATTAGGACCTGTTTGTTTAGTGTATGTGGATGAAGCTTTCAAAACATGCCACATGTCTTCCAAGTAAACTCTGGAATATGAGCCATGAGACTATATCCTGTTGGAAAAGCCCCTGGGGATTTCTGTGTGCTGGACCATGCAATGGAAAAAAGGTAGAGCCAGGCCTGGAGGACAAAGGAAAACCCCTTCAGCTCCATTATAAGCGGTTCTCTCTCCGGCAGACAGTATCTCGGCAGGATCCTGGAACGATCTGTTCAGTGTGGCATCCTGTGTGGAAGAAGCCGGCAATGTGGGATGGACATGGAGAACACCATCTGGTTTGAGTCAGTTAGGACTCCATAAGGGGATTCATAGGAGTGTGCATTAGTATGTGTGTGAGAAATGATGGATGGAGTGTGCTATGGGAGCAGGTGCGAGCATTCAGACCCAGTGGAGTGAATAACCGCTCAAAGCACATTCACTGTAGGCTACAACATAGAAAATGACTGAAGGACCTCAGTTTGGTGGCAATATGGTGGGTGCGAGTCACGCACAGATTAACATTTATGTAACCAGGCCTCAGATGATGACAAACGTAGGTTCATGCAGTTACTAGAAGCCGATCATTAAAAAGTAAACACCTACTACTCAAGTGAGCGATAGAAGGACTCCATCTGGTCACAGTGTGACAACGTTTCCCCTCAACTCCTTCTCTGAAATGGTGACAATCCAGCCCATCTGTGGTCACAACATGACAGCCATAGCCGCTCGAGTGTCATCAGCTGTAGGCAGGGCTTCCATTCCCTAGACTGTACGACAACAAATCTGATCTTCAATATTACCTAGGAGAAAATGAACACTTTAAAAGTTTTAATAATTAAAAAAATAGTAAATAATAAACAATAATAATAATTACAAAAATGGTTTGGGGTTGGTGGCAATAAAAAATAAAACAAAAAAAACTTCATGATCTATACATTTCAGAAAGTCAGCAAATATATTTTGCTATTTCATGAGAAATGCACATTGGGGACAAAACTTACAGAGGAATACTTAATATATTTTGCTGATTTTAAAGAAAAATTATTTAGTCCCTTTCAAGTCACTTTAAGATGTTCTTTCAACACAAAAGGAGAGACTGTGAAGAATGTACCAAGTGCTCTTTTCCACACACTTACAATAAATGTGGCTTTACAACCTTCAAAAAATACACAAAGCAACATACAAATTGCATACAAATGCCAAATGCCACAATTTAAGCAACCTAGGCTTATTGAAAATACCTTCCCCTACTGTTTATTTCTGCAAAACACCAAAAACGTACTTATACAAACGAATCACAGCAGTTTCCAGTTTAAATGAACACAGAGGCAATAAAACTCGAACAACTTTTATTTTTTTCCTTTTTTAATCTTTGCATAATTACTTGAAGAATATTATGTAGTACATTCAAACCAATTTTAACATGCTGTGATGTTTGAAAACTGAAATATTCAGATGCTAGCATCACATATCAGCTTCATATGCATGAGTTTTCTAACTCAATAAGTTACATAATCCATACACAGTAATATGTATATCAACTAGTGGTGGGCCGTTATCTGTGTTAATGTGCTGTGTTAACGTGAGACTCATATGGCCGTTAATCTTTTCACAAAGTTGTGTTGGGAGCTGGATCTATACTACGCAAGCTATGGTGACTTTCACCTTGATATTTTAGCACGGATGTAGCCCTTTTCGGACGGGACTAGTTTTCTAAACCACTGTACGTGTGCGCTTCGACTCTTATCACCTGTCGTCCGTATTACATATACATGATATTACAATAGCCAGTCTTAACAGTTTACGTGATCTGGCTCTTTATTTATATTTATTTCTTTTATATATCAAAATATATTAAACGTGCGTGTGGTAAGAGGATCTGTGGCATATCACTTTGACTAAAACACACAAGGAAATGTGTTGTAAAAAATAACATCACAGATATGGCATTCGGACTCTAGAATTATCACAGAAGTTGTGAGAGAAAAACACAGACATGGCAGATTTGGATGGGATTAAAATCACTAAGTAAGTCTGTGAAACAAAACATTCTCTAACGACCCCCTGTAAACTAGTCCCGTCCCAATATGGCTTTACTTTTAGTCATTATGTAGGTAGCACATATATTCAGAATTCAAACGAGCCATTTTAATCTAGATTAATCTAGATTTAAAAAATTGATCTATGCCCACCCCTAATATCAGTGTAACAAATACGTGCCAGGGTCACGTATTGAATTCAAGTTTTAATGCCATTTACTGGACATTTCACTTTGAAACTAAAGTAAAGGTGAAGTAAGGTAGGCTACTGTACGTAATAAAATTGCAGCAGGAATGTATTTAGAAGCACATATTTTGAATGAGCCTTATTGTAAAGTGTTACCAATTCACGCCATTAAACACATTTACATTCACAGCACATTTTTATAAAGATCTCCTTTTGCGTTCCTCAGAAGAAAGTCATGCAGGTTTGGAAACAGCATTAAGGCAAATACATGATGACAGAATGTTCATTTTTGGCTGAATTATCTCTTTGGGTTTATCTATAGGCTTCAAAAAGACATAATCTCCTCAGCTCATGAAGGTAATTTTATCCTGTTATTTTAAAATAAGCAATGTAGAGTAATGAGTGAGTCGTCTTGGTCTGTATTTAGTATGGGTGACTCATATCCTGCAGTGGCATGCGTACGGGTGGTGCCCCTCTTTTCACATTAGCAGTATTAATAGTATACCAGTACAGAGTGCGGCACACACTGCGAAAATTACCTTTCGTGCAGTGACATCTAAGTGAATGAAAACATGTTTTGAAGGGATCCCCAGGTATTAAGACATTTATAGCTTAATGGAACATCTCTTACTGAAATTTGCCATGGAAAACCCATGAAAGAAGAGAGGTTTTTGCACTGTGGGGGACGACATTATTCATTGTGCACAGTACAGTCAGTGACGTCAAATGGTTGCACCTGGTGAGCTACAGTAAAGTACTGGCGCTTTTTACTGTAACACAACTATGAATGCACAGTTCAGAAAAAAAAAAACCCACTGATAAAATATGTCGTTTTTGGTTGTAATTTTGAGAGAAGCGATGTATGACTTTCCTAGCAATAAGAGGCAGGCAAAATAATGGGAAGATGCCTGTGAGTGAGTAAAACTTCCTTAAGAAGTATTCTTTGTTTTCTCCATTTTAACACTAAAGCCATTGACTCTTTTAGTAGACCACAATGGCTATGCCATTCTGTTATGTATCATACCGACAGTTATCATGATGCTGCGGCCACTAAAAGAGTTTCTTAGCTCGGATTTCACTCGAAATCCGGGGCATTTATGCTACGGCAACTGGTTTAAACCTATGCTTATATCCATCACCACCTGTAAGCTCTTTCATTGGATTGGCTGTGGCCATCATATCAGTATTTTATTTTCCAAGTTCTGTATTTTGAGTCGTGTTGTGGTAAATATAGCAATAGGTACCCCCAATAGCTCACTAAGTGCAATTAAAGAAAAGCACAAAAAATTAAAGATGTGAATTCTTTAAATAACATAAACAATTCATGGGTTTTCAACTACACATTTTAGTAAGAGATATAATTTACGTTATATTAAGCCAACCAAGTCTATACAAGCCCAGGGATCCCTTTAAATCTGAAAGTGCACCATGCCCAAGCCATTTCATGTTAACGTCACCATGACACATTAGCTTTTGACTTGTTGGTCTTTTCACGTTGGTCTGAATGAAAATGCAAATTCATTCTTCACCACAGTGTCGCTTTTAGAGCACTAAGATATTTGTTTTTCCTGTAACGCTGTACACAAAGCAGCACTGAGCTTACAAACACTGCTTAATCAGACATTACAGGCATGATGAGATGAAAATAAGACCAATTGACCAATCACCACAGATTAGCATCATGCAAAAGAGGGGTTTGAATAAATGAATTTGTTAAGTAGTGTTTTTTGACCTTGCATGCATGTATGTGCAGAACTGTGTGTGCTTATGTGCTGTATGTTTTTTTCCCACTTCGACTAAAAGATTTTCTGCAGCATTGAAGGTCATGCAACTGGGCCACTGCAGTACGCATGACTTTTTCAAAGGCACAGTGAACTATAAAACACTGAAACACTTTTTGTACCACATTATCAGTGTAGCTTTGCCTCCTGCTGCTGCATCACAGTGCATCAGTGATGCTCTAAAGAACAGATAACAGATATTTTCAGTCCTGAAAGCAGATTGGTCAATGAAACATAATAAAAGTCATGGCACAAAAGAAGCTGTTTGCCAATATGTCTGGGAGAAGGACTTCTTTTAATGAATTCGCTCAATGCAAAGATAATAATGATAGGGTCTGCCCTAACACTTTCTATGAAGTACTGTTTTTTTGTTTTTTTTCAAAAGCGACAAGGCAGTTCAATCTGTGCTGTATTGTGAATATTGTTATTTTTGTATTAAAACCAGCTAGAACATAAAATAGACTTTTATTCAGCAAGGCCACATTACAATTGATCAAAAGTGACGGCTAAGACATTTATAATCTCACCAAAGATGTTTAATCATTTAAGAATTAGGATAAAGAATAAAAACATCTATGAAAATATGAAGCTGGTCCACTGTTTTCAACATTGATAATAAGAAATGTTTCTTGAAATATGAGAATGATTACTGAAGGATCATGTGACACTGAAAATTGGTGTACTGATGCTTAACATTAAGCTTTACATCAAAGGAGGAATAAATAATATTTAACATTATATTCAAACACAAACCAGTTATTTTAGACCGTAATAATTTTTCAGAATATTACTGTATTTGCTGTATTTTTGAGCCTTGGTGAGCATAAAAGGCTATACAAAAATCTTTCTATTTTTTATTTTAAGATCATTCTGAGGATAAATACAGATTTAAAATCATAACAAAAAAACTTGATAGCACTGATACAGTTTTTTCTAAATCAAATATTTGCATAGCTTGACAGAAACTTAAAAATCATTTAATCTTGCATATACATAAACTAGTGCTGTCAAAAAATGAATTGCCATTAATCACATCCAATATAAAATTTTGGTTTGCATATTTACTGTGCATATTTGTATTTAAATACAAACACATGCATGTACAGTATATATTTAAAAAAAAAAAATTATGTATAACATAAAGTCAGATTGTGAGATATTAAATCACAAACGTAAGTTTTAAACTCACACTTTGACAAATTAACTCAATTGTAATTAAGATATAATTTCAAATAATGTTAAACAAAGTTACATTTACAAGAAAAACACCAGTATAAAATATAAAGCTGTATTTGTGATATATTCACAATCGCTATGGGTTTTAAATGAATAACTGTGAGATATGAAGCTGCAATTTTGAGTAACAGTTACTCTCACAGTATCTACGAAAAACTAAAAGACATCATAAAAAAATAGACCCATAAAAACACAATATGTAGTGACAGAAGCAAAATTCACAATACAGCACGGCCTCTTGTACCTTATAGCTCTCTTGTTCAGACATTGCATCAACACAACAGCCTTCGTGTGATGAAAACCAAAGGTTTCCACATGTAAGTAATGGTCATGTGACTTGACTCACGAACAGATGGGACCAGTGAGAGACACACACGAGTAACCGACGCCACTCAAAAATGACAAAGAGGCATCACGTTTATGACTATCAGTTTATACAGCAATGTCAAAGATGACACATGACATGGAGCTAGCGTAACTAGCACAGCCCTCCACACTGCTGGGCTACGGCGGTGGGAGCGTGTAGGAGCACTTATGTGGAGTTTAGAGTCTTACATTTAGCAGCAGAAACAGCACAGCAACACAGGAGTCCATCTTCTTTTGATAAAGAGACAGAATACTGACACAGAAAAGGCAAGTGGTGCGCTGGGGCCGTCTAGCCAGGGGGGAATCAGAGCCCGGAGGCTGGACGAGGGGGATGTGTTTTTGAAGGCACCTCCTCCTGAAACATGGAGGAGCAGGGAACAGTCCACGGCCCCTACGTTTGGCAAGCTGGGGTCCACACAGGCTACAAAACTCCTTTGAAGCTTCATCTGCTTCTGTCTTCTTCCGCACTGCTGTGGAAAAGAATGGGGATGAAACTGAATTAGATAAATGAATAGATATATAGTATCAGAGTAATATCATGATATTCAGAGGCAAAGATATATATAAACTGTGTATAGCATTCTGTACAAAATTCCCAGCTTTAAGATATGAAGTCACAATCAATAAAATAATAAAAACAAAAAAATCCTAAGAGTGATTTAATATTTCAAATAAATTCATATATTCTGAGGAATATAATTCTAAAGTGTATAACAATAATACTAATAATAATAAAGCACAATTTTAATTTAATAAAATACAATGCATTGTTGGATAAAAAGCTAAATAAAACGGAGACAAGGAAATTCACGTGTGATATTAATTGGCAAATAGTGAGAAGTAGATATGATTGCTTTTATATTTCAGAATACACTAGTCACATTATGAGACATTAATTTCCAATAGTGTGTTTAAGTTGAATGCTGTACTAGTAGTACAATGTTTTATGTATGAAATATATAATGTAATTTATGTTTTAGAATTTGGCTATTATAATAGCTTTTTGAGATATAAAATCACAATTATTCTAAAAATCACATTCAGATCTACCAGTTAATTTGCTCTTAACTTACTAACCAGCCACAAACTGACCCAACTGTGAAACTAACTAGAAAATGAATGAATGACCCATTGCTAGGATGTCGTAGATGGTTGCTACGGCATCTTTAAATGGTTACTAGGGTGAGTGAGTTGAGAAACTCAGAAAACACTGACCTACTTGAGTGAAAGCAACAAACAACACTATATATAAGATTCGGCTCGGCAATATTCATTCAAACTATCAAAACTGTGTCAGTAACGGAGTGCGAATTTTACTCTGTGCAATATTTCTTCACGGCCGTTCGAACTGACCCAGAAACAGGAAGTAGATCTCGCTTGCCCTGAATCTGGTCCAAGAGGAGGACTTTCATTTAGGTCTATTATGCAACGAGGAAGACGAAAACAGCAAAGCCTTTTAAGAGCACAGGAATGGCTCTGAGGCTAAACCAGCAAAGAAGAGTCAGACTAATGTCCATAGAAGAGGGGAAGTGTGTGCAGATAGCATGAGATCGGCTCAAACAACAAGTATCCACTATAGAAGAAGCCAGACAGGAGCTGCTTGTGGATGCAGCCGTGCAGAAGAGCTCTCTAATGCTCCCCAAGAAACACAGCTTGTCCTAGATTCCTTGCAATGACATGCGCGATGTTGCAGAAGATCAGATGGATGCTTGTTTGCGTCTCTCTGCATCGCAATGCTTTGGGTCATAAATGAAATCTAGAGGCCAGGCCTCGCTAGCTTTCATTGTATTCCCGGGTCTCTTTTCAGTTGTAGCACAGAAGGTGTCTGGTATTTTAATCTGATGACATTGTGCTTTAGAGATTTACACATCATGCTGAGATTACTTCATCTGTTGTATCGGGGCTACTCCACTGAAAAGACCATCGCTAGCCTGTAGAAATGAGAGATATATCACATTTTTTACAGGCAGATTTTCTTTCTCTTCACATGAAGTTTTATTTTAGTTTACATGCCAAGTGTAGCATTAAACAAATCACACTATGAAAATAGCGTAAACATTAAGGAAAATGCCATTGGTAATACCAAATGTTCATATAAAACGTGTTAATATATTTGAATTACACAACATACCAAAGAAGTAGGGTTTTTATTATCAAATTATATAAAATTTATATTATAGTATAGAAAGTTTACTTGTATTAACTAGTGTAAAAGGGTTAACTAGTTGCCAAGGCAATGTTTCTAATTTTTATTTGTATAGCTTGATATATTAAAATATCTAAAATTAAAATAAAATGTAAACAATTGCATTTTTAATATAAATGCTTATATAGAGTTTTAAAAAAATAGATGTTCATATAATAAATATCATATGATATATTAGTTCATATAAAACCGTTACATTTATTGCATTAGTGTATAAATATATATGTGTGTGTGTGTGTGTATTTAGCTATTTTTCTTGTCTATTAAGTTTAACCCCTTAACTGTCACCCCCATTTTCGGGAAAACACATGAAAAAGTACTATACAAGCTTAAAAAGATGTAATTCAGGACATATATTAAAAAAAAATGTAGGTGTCCCGTATTCGGAACGGTGACAGTTAAGGGGTTAAGTTAATGAACTGAAATAACTAGAAGTAAAATAAAAATGATATATATATATATATATATATATAAACTGACATAGACTACATCCACACACACACACACACACACACACACACACATACACACACACACACACACACACACACACACATTTATACGTATATTTATATTAATGTTTACTTGAAATAAAGCTAATAAACATAAGCATTACCTGAAATGAAATGGAGTGTGTATGAATATATATATAAATATATATAATTTCTACTGTATTTTTTTTTTTTTTCATTAGTTGCATGCAGTATTGCCTTATTTTGTGTAGTTAAACTTGATACTGTATACTTCTCATGCAATTAAGGCCACTGTATTGTTCTGAGCCACAAGGTGGCAGCACTGCGATAGTCGTAACATCACTGACACTTTCCAAATCAATGTCAAGTCAAGGTGAGCTTAGGTGGGGCAGTTTCTCTCTTATAGCACGTTTACATGCAACAGCATTTAAAAAGCAATTTTAAATCTCTAATGCCATAGTAGGCTACCTAACAAACAACCTCACCAGATTTGCATTTAATATCTTATATAAATATATATTATTTTATTTTTTTATTTTTTTTCCTTCTTCCTTACTTTCTATGATACCTCTCGACTGACCTGTCTTCCCCCCAAATGTGATGTTTGAATATGGTCGGAGGGACCCAATTTCACTGCATGCAACAGTGCATGTGAGAGATAAAGGCTTCAACTATATGTCTTTTTTTAACACTAAAACAGAAACCACCACTGTTCGTGACAAAAATGAAACAATAAGAAGTCAAAACTAAACTCATGCAAGCAGTTGGCTAACAAACCAACATATACCTGCGAGCAAAAGGGTTGCCAGCAATTAACTGTCTTTCTACAGGTTATTGTCGTTAATTAATTACAGTTTGTAGCTGTTAAATTACATTGTATGCTATTTTTTTCCACCTTAATTCTTTAAACTTTTAAAACCCACAACAAAACCCTTATAATGTGCACACTACAGAGTGTTGAAGTAATGCTGAATCAGTGTTAATAAGATAATTATAATTAAGAGATGATTGAGCATTAGTGATGAACAGCTGCTAACAAACAGAATCACTGAATGAAAACACAAGAAATAAAACTGACTTTTTAAACGTTAACTTTTCTTCAGTTGCTATTAACGTTAATTCTATCAATTCCTTGTAGTGCCACAACATTCATAAATACCGTATTCACTGAACTCAAAGTTTAGTGAATAAGGTGTCCTAAATTATTTTTTTTTACTATTTATTTTGCGGTCTCATAACATATCATAAATTATGTTAAACTAATACATAGGAAAAAAAGCAAACAAACAAACAAAAAACACACACACCATTAATTGTTTTCCTAATGAATGAGATCAGACAAGCAGGCCGCTTTGTAATGACTACAATACATCAACTATACAAAAAATAAAACTTACTGGTTGTTTTGCCATGAGAAGCGTGTTTCACAAACACAGTTTCCAGCCAGAAAAAAATCTGGTGTTAAAAAGCTGATCACCACAATGTTGAGGTCAAACAACTAAACGTCTATTAATTCTCATAGAATATTTGTAGATATGACAGAAATAAAGTCAGACTGTAATGTGTGAAGCTGTTTGTGGAGTTGTTTAATCATTCTTTGCTGTTTTATTTCAGTTTATTTCATCGAAGGCTGAATACTTTCTTTTTATTTCTTTCTATTACCAGCAGCTGTTCATCATTGTCTGAATTCACTCATTAGCGTTCATTCTCTCTGTCAGGTGGACTATATTAGTAAACTCATGTAGGGTATAGTGAATGAGGGTGTGATTTGAAACACAGTCTCTAAGTGTCGACTCTGTACAACATTAATTCACAGGACTGCCGAAGGTTACTTTCTCGAAAACAACAAATATTATGCAGAGGTCATTGATTTTTACAGGATTTTACCGTTGTAATGAAAAAGAGCATTTTAGCTTCAGAATATGACAATTTTTACAGCAGTTTTTGCAGTGTAATTAGGCTAATTACGACCTGAAATATAACTAAAGTGTGTGATAATACTCTATGTGGTGTCGGACTCACCTGTTTCTTAAGACAAGGCGGGATGTCCATCCTGTGGGAGAATAGAGATGGCGGGCTACTCCGAGCGTTTGGCGAAGATACAGCAGCCTCTT
Organism: Enteromius anoplus; assembly: GCA_032359395.1. Classification (NCBI taxonomy): domain Eukaryota; kingdom Metazoa; phylum Chordata; class Actinopteri; order Cypriniformes; family Cyprinidae; genus Enteromius; species Enteromius anoplus. The sequence goes on along the minus strand of JAUMHG010000072.1, from coordinate 2,986,188 downwards.
GTGAATGCTCAGTGTATCACACCAATTCATTTTTCACTTCAGTCTGTGCCTGTTGGACAGTGTTTTGTTCAGTGACGACACTTTCACATGTATTGCACTTAATCCCAGAGTGTGGCTTAATAGTTGGGGTCTTCTGAAGACAGAGCACTTTATCTGTTGTATTGTCGTTGTTATGGCCCTATGGTTAGATGAGAAAATCCATTTTCACCAGTTTACAAAATCCGGCAATACAGCAAATCTTTAGCTAAAACATTCTGGCTGATTTAAAAAAATGTGTGCCATGGCAACAATAGCGGGTTACCGAGGAACCTATCGTCGCTATGGAGACTGCATCACTCCAACGTGATTAGAAGTATCCAGTCAAAAGCTCTTCCAGTCTCTGATCTTTCCCCTCTCTTTTGTCTTCAGTGATCGGTACACATTAGCAAGTCTCCGAATTTATGCTTGAATCAGAACAGTTTTAGATCTTTGAACTCTGCACGAATAGTAGCACAAACTAAAAAGAGAAAAAAAAGGGGGAAAAAAAGTTCAAATATAGCAATCTTATGCATCTTTTACTGGTTGATATGGAACAGGCTCTTGACAAAATCATGTCAATGTCATTTAAGACATTTAAGACACTTACTCCAAAAAGTGATATGTTATCTGAGCGACACTTGTCCATAATGTAAGAAAATACACACTGCCTCTAAAAGGGCTACCCTCTCCCTTGATTATGATAAGAGCTTCCTTCCATATTCTGGTAAAAACTCCTTAAACTGGACTAAGTTTCCAGCAATGTCATGTCGAAGTAGAATATACGATGCAATGACTGCATTTGAGTAGAATAACATTTAACTTGTCATTGACGAAATACTGATTTTATGGCAAGCCGTTTTAACATTTTCGCAAGAACTATGCTATTTGTTTATTTACAGCAAGTCATTTAGTAGTGACTGGTGTCTTTTCAATTTCACTTGTAAACTGTTGTATGCATGCTAGTTCTTTTGCTAACTGTCACTATTCTAGAAGTTACAAGAAACTTTTTCTGGAAGATCATTTCTGTCATTGATTTTTATGTGGAATTGTGGTCCCAGTACTAACTGTTCACTTCCAATTGGGGGGGTGGGCTGGGGGGTTCAGTTATTAAGAAAACACTATTCAGTCTCACTATTCAGTCTATATCAGTCTGTCTACCTGAAAATATCATGTTTATTTAAAATGATTATTGTCATTATTATAAAATTGTTTCAAAGTAAATCCTATGTACCAGCTATAAAAACAGGTCATGATGTATTGTTTTAAAATATTACGGAATTTTCTGTATTCATTTATTTTATACAGGTATTTTTATCTGGGTTTTTTTTTATTATTGTACAACTGCATTGTGTTTTGGAAATGTAAAAATTAGAGGATACTAATATATATATATATATATATATATATATATATACACACATATATTAGTGTTTGAAAATAGTTACAATAACAATAGAAAACCCGCACCAGATTACTTAATTGTAATCAAAATTTCTAGTAAGATAATATCAGGTGCGAGATTTTAAGGAATAGCTGTTAAAGCGGCTTGCCACACTGATGTCACATATTGCCTACATGAATGAGCGTACCCTAAAGACAGCAAACGGACTGAAAGCCGATAGCGGCTTACTCCTCACAGTAAAATGGTTCAAACAGGTGATAAACACTGCACGGGACTGGCACGTTAAACATGTAACCACTTCCTCTGCGTCGTGGAAATGGAGGGCGACACACTCAGCAGCACTTGACTGTCATGACACGGACCTACGGCATTGCCATCATCAGGCTGACTTGAAGAGCCTACACGTCTGTAAACATCTTTTTAATGTTCACGCAGTTCTGGTTGTTCTGGGCCGGGAAGTTAGGCTGCTTAAAGGCGCCCTCCTCGATGACCATGTACTCCGACTTGCTGAGCGACGACGTGCTCCGCGTCTTCTTCAGCTCCTCGTTGGAGGACAGGGGCTGGCAGCTGCCGATGTGGAGGTACTGCGCCTGCTCCTCTCCCTCAGTCTCTCGGTGGTAAAAGTAGTTGAAGTTGGACACGATGACGGGCACCGGCAAAGCGATAGTTAACACGCCCGCGATCGCACACAGGGAGCCGACGATTTTGCCCCCTATGGTGACTGGATGCATGTCGCCGTATCCCACGGTCGTCATGGTAACCACCGCCCACCAAAACGCATCAGGGATGCTGTTGAAGCCCGAGTCGGGATCGTCAGCCTCGGCGAAGAAGACAGCGCTCGAGAATAAGATGACCCCGATGAAGAGAAAGAAGATGAGCAAGCCCAGCTCTCGCATGCTGGCTTTGAGCGTTTGCCCCAGAATCTGGAGCCCTTTGGAGTGCCGCGAGAGTTTGAAAATCCGAAACACGCGCACCAGTCTGATGACCCTAAGAATGGCCAAGGACATCGCCTGCTGACCATTGCCTTGCCTTTCCGCGAGCTCGGTCCCCAAAGTGATGAAGTAGGGTATTATAGCCACGATGTCAATAATGTTCATGATGTTCTTGGAGAACGTGGCTTTGCTGGGGCACGCGAAAAAGCGCACGAGCAGCTCAAAGGAGAACCAGATGATGCACAGAGTCTCCACCACGAAGAACGGGTCAGAGAAGGGACTGGAGAAGAACGAAAGAGTTGCGTTCGCCAGTGGCGCGACCGTCGTCGGGTCCCTTTCGTCTCTAAACTCGGGTAGCGTTTCTAGACAGAAGATGACGATGGATATCAAAATGACAAGCACGGAGACGATCGCGATGCCCCTGGCCGGACCCGAGCTCTCCGGGTACTCAAACAGCAGCCACACCTGTCGCTGAAACTCATTAGCGGGCAAAGGGCGCACCTCATCCTTTATGAAGCCCTCGTCCTCTCGAAATTTCTCCATGGCCTCCTCCCCGAGCTCGTAGAAGCGTATCTCCTCGGAGAAAATGTCTATGGGAACGTTAACGGGTCTCCGTATGCGCCCTCCGGATTGATAGTAATACAAAATGGCATCGAAGCTCGGCCGATTCCGGTCAAAGAAATACTCGTTTCTCAGGGGGTCAAAGTAGCGCATTCTCTTCTTGGGGTCGCCAAGTAAAGTCTCGGGGAACTGGGAGAGGGTTTTGAGTTGCGTCTCGAAACGCAAGCCTGAGATGTTGATGACAACTCTCTCGCAGCACTCGTGGTCTGGCTCGTAGCGCTCCAGAGAGTGGTGCCCAGGCAGCGCAGCCGACTCCTCCAGCATGTTGTCGCATGCAACAATTGTCATGATGTCTTCAGTGTAGCCGTGGTTCACGAGGTTGTTGCCCCGGTTCTTGCTCAAGGAAGGCGGAGGCGAGTGGAGGAGGCTGAGGTGGTCGTCCATACAGCTGCTTCGGCGGAGGGGCAGTGGAAGCCGCGCCTCCTCCACAAGCTCCGCGCCGCGCGTCCTCTCGCTCTCGATCCGGTCCTCCCGCCCATGGCAAGCGTACTGTGGTTTATAAACATGACTGCTCCCGCCCACGGCGCGCGGATGCTCATCACACATCCACACGGCGCCCAATCGGAAACCTGACAGACATAAACATGAACCCCAGACGCGCGTCACCGATGCCCACCGATTAAGGGAGGGCTGTGGGATAACGCGCATCGGCGGAAAGTGCAACCTAAAATGAAAACCCTCACTGACATTTTTTGCATTCATTCCATTACGCGCAGGACGGAGTATATGAATTAATAGTTCATCATGCAGAGATTCATGTGTGAGAAATAAACCATGCAACCTGTAGCAATTAGTATAAAGTGACTTTTAACGAAGTCAGCTTTTGTAAAGCAGTTTAAAAGCAGAAGCGCAACAGTTGTGTTTTGGCGCCCTCTTACAAATTTGAAAGAAACAAACACGTTTTTGTACTAATTTGGTATCTAAATCTTTAATAAAGCTATTGATCATTCAGTGGTTCGTGTTTATAACTGAAACAACCCAGTTAAAAGGATCATGTCCCCCAGTGGTTTGTTTTGACCTCATTAGCTGTGTTATAGCTTTTAGCTGAGTTAGATGACCCCCCATAATTCGCACCCTGATCATACGCAAATCTTGTTGAAATGTTGTTAATTAATGTCTTTGTGCTGGTTGTCTCTGGCGTGCTTGGAATGCACACGTATGTATGGCAAAGGCGCGGACTTCCATTCAGAATGTCAATGAGAGCGCGAGCCCCCACCTTCATAAAGATGAAAGGACACGCACCAACGTCACTCTGATTGACATTTGGATCGCAGCAGGGACTTCATCTTTATGCAAACCCTCTGGATGTTGCAGACCCGCAATGTTGCATTAGTTAATTTGGGGAATGGTGGGGTTTGGATAATAACTGCTTGTTCAGACGTGTGTTACAGATTTAGAAATAAGTTGTGGGTTTTTTTTTCGTTCACGCTTTATACCGTGTAATGTTGTCGCGCTACAAAGGCAAGAGGTTGTGATGCAGTTTTTCCCCTTTCCAAAACGTGTTGGCACCTTGCACGTGACAAAAACACAGGAAAGTTCTGAAACCAGGAGAATCATCCTAAATCTTTGAATTTAATCCCAGTATATCACATGTAGCTCAGCTACCCCCTAATTCAAAAAAACATAAAAACAAGACTATTACAAAGAGTATTATGACCTATTTAAGACGAAAATACAAACTTAAGTCAAATGGAATATCATAAAACACTATTAAAACATTTTTCATATGATATATATTGTGTGAGTATAAATATATACACACTATCTATCTATCTATCTATCTATCTATCTATCTATCTATCTATCTTTCTACAGTATCTATCTATCTATCTATATATCTATCTATCTATCTATCTCTAATCAGTTGTAAGTGAGCCTCCCACGGGTCCAAATGTGTCAGTATGAGGGAGGTAGAGAGAGTCTTTGTTTGTTTGATTCTGTGTCTTCCTCTCATTCGCTGGACTGCTTCCCAGAATCAGCACACTTCTCCGAGCTCTCAGGGATTGTTCCTTTTAACACACAAAATGATTCATCAGTAGAGCCCATTACCCTGGACGTTTAGAAGAAATGCGGCTCTTCTTCCACCTGCTAGATGTTTGGCTGAAGTTTTGTTTTCTCCAACAAAACCATGTTGATATTTACATTTAAAGTCCAAAGACCTTTACAAACCTTTATGGGCACATAGTGTCTCTCCTGTTTTCCTAAAAGTAACAAGTAATGAAAAGTGTGATACTGATGTGAATCTGCAGTGTTTTGAAGGTCCACCTCAGCCGAGAGCTTTTGATAATAGATTGCGTATTTAAAGGTTTGAGCCCTTTATTTCATTTAAAACTCATGAAAAACTGAAAAAAACAGGAGCCTATTTAAATTATGTGCTTATATTAGATTTAATACTGGTCTCATATCAACTCCTAATTGTAGGCTTTAAATGGTTATTTCACCTCAAAATGACTTTGACAGTGTTCATTACATGGCAGTCAATGGGACAGTCACAAACCTCTCTTGTGTTCCGAAGACAAACAAAGCTTTTATGGGTTCGAACGACATGGGGGTAAGTGATTAATGACAAAATGTTAATTTTGGGGTGCAGTAAGCCTTTAAATATTTGCTCCAGTGTTTAACTCCTTTGCTTGACTCATACTTATTCTTGTGATGTTTGCAAAGCAGCTTTATACCAAAGTAATGTTTTACAGTATATGTAGTTGTAGCTTGTACATGTACTGTACATATGGCATAAATGTGAGGTAAAGATCAATTAATGACGTAATCGAACAGACAAGGAACATTATAAATCATTAGCAAAGTTTGGTAGTGCGTGTGTTGTTTCAGGGTTGGCATCATCTGGAGTCCTCTGTGGCGTTGGCATCATCTGAAGTCCTCTGTGGCGTTGGCATCATCTGAAGTCCTCTGTGGGGTTGGCATCATCTCTTCTTAAGTGTTCTGGATCCAGGCTGGAGCTTGTT
>JAUMHG010000072.1:2914823-2925800 GCA_032359395.1 Enteromius anoplus | reverse complement strand
ATTGTTAATATAAATACATTTTAAGTGATGATCTTGCTTTAAGTTACAGCAGTTACAGATTTTCATTTTTACACACAGAAATGTAAATACTGACAGAATGTAAGACTTTATACAGGCTATGAACCTTATAAACTAAGTATTGTGATGCTGTGATACTTATGCTGTCCATTATAAGGGACAGTAGGGAATTTATCCACTTTTTTTCATCTAGTGATGGAAATCTCGTAAATAAAAATGAACGGATCTTTTTCATTTCAGCTGAATATAAATATAATGTATGTTAACTTAACCCAGTGATGAAGTTCTGAAGATTAATCGTCATCTCCCCGGTGGACGCGCAATATACGTTCATATGTAGGCTAATATATGTATTTGTTTTCTATTTGAACTGGTTTCATTGTAATACAGCACACAACATTTTGTAGGCTAGTTATTGTGAGTGTACACACAAAAAAAAAAACACTTAACGTTAACCGATTCAGAGATTGAATTATTCTTGTCAGTATGACCAAAAATTTTGAAAGAGTGTTTTAAGGAGAACTGATTGCACGACGCGTTCTTCTTAGATTTGCATGCAGTATAACGTTACATGAGCTGCCATTCAACAACCACACGCAGTCAGTCCATGTAAGCACTTGAAAATGCGCACATTTAATATAGACATTAACATTATAGCTTACATGTAATATCGAAAACATTATTTTATTTTAAGATGCACCAAACATTAAAATTCGGGCTGTGTCACTGGTATAGCGTTTTACGACGTAACGTTTGATGATCATCAAATTTTTGATAAAAACGTTGAGTCTTCCACTTAAAGTCAAGTCACAAGTCACTTGCTCTCAAGTCAAAGTCAAGTCAAGTAATTTTCTGACTTCCATCAAGCAAGTCGCAAGTCCTGAAAATTGTGACTCGAGTCAGACTCAGTCAAGTCATGTGACTCGAGTCCCCCATCTCTGCAAAACAGTTGTTCCTTTCAGGAACTCAAGCTGCGTCCGAGACGCTTTGGGAACACCCTCAGCGTGACCGTGCTCTGAATCGTATGTGGAATCAGCCAATGATTCGTTGGGACATCATAGGCGGGTGACGTCATCGGCCAGGAAACATATAAGCACGTGGAATGCTGCCGGCAAACTAGCTTTTTGTCATTCAGCGAAGCGCTCTGTGTTTTATGTATGTGTGTCTCTAGCTTAAAAGTGTCTCTGTTAAAAAAGAAAAAGAAAAAAGTGATGAAAGACAGCCTAAAACAAGCGATTTCGCGGCACTGGTCCTGTTCTAGCCGAGGCTGCGCGGTGTGAGTGTCCACGGATCGCTGACTGCGAGCAGGGGAAATTGAGACAGATGAGTTCATATATCATTTCTCCAGCTCAAGGTCTAGCGCTAGTCATAAGAGTAAGGAAGCGCATTTTGCTACTTTCCCTCGTCAATGCAGCGCTGTGTTACTCCTCTCTTTATCCGAGGATGAAGAGATGAGAGCGCTAAGGAGACCGAGGTCTTCTAAAAATAGAGCGGCAGCAAAAAGAAAATAAATGCCTTTAAGAAGAAGCCTGCCGTGTTTCTCCTGATTTCCACACTGAGGTGTCGATCAATCAGTCTTAAGGGACTGGTTCTCATGATAATATGGTCTGAGAAGGAAGGACGGCTGAGACTTATTTTAGATCTAAGGGAATTAAACCGCTCACTGATGAAGCTGAAGTTCAGGATGATTACAGTAAAGCAGGTCATGTCACAAATCAGGTCCGAGGACTGGTTTGTCACGATAGATCTAAAAGATGCATATTTCCATGTGTCAAACCATACTTCTCACAGGAAGTTCCTGAGGTTTGCTTTCGAAGCAAAGCATATCAGTTTTGGATCCTTCCCCTTGGCCTAGCACTTTCACCCCGTATACTGATTGATATCGACGACTGGTTAATTTTGGCTCAGTCGGTGAGCGAGGTGTGCAGACATTGAGATGTCGTCCTCGCTCATATAAAATGGTGGGGGTTGAGACTGAACGGCAAGAAGAGTGCACTTTTTCTCCAGCTCAGAGAATCACCTATCTTGGTGTAGTGTGAGATTCGATCACGATGCAGGCTCATCTGACACCTGCTCGAGTAGACTCGATCCTCACTGCAGTCTCAAGAGTGAAAGAAGGCCGGTCACTCACTGTCGAGCGGTTTAAAGACTGCTGGGCCTTATGGCAGCTGCATCCAACATCACACCTGTTGGCATCCTGTACATGAGACCCCTACAGTGGTGGCTCAGGAACAAAGGCATATCCCTGAGAGGGAATCCTTTTCACATGATCAAAGTTTCACACCGAGCTGTTCGTGCCTTAGACATGTGGAGGAAACCTGTGTTCCTGAATCAGGGCCCAGTGGTAGGAGTCCCCAGTCGCCGCCTAGCGCTTGCGACAGATGCGTCCTTAACTGGCTGGGGAGCGGTCATAAGAGGCCACTCAGCCTGGGGTCTGTGGGAAGAGTGCCATCTTACCTGGCACATCAATTGTCTAGAGATGCTGGCTGTATTCCAGGCACTCAAATTCTTTCTCACAGATGTGAGAGACAGACATGTGTTGGTGCGCACCGACAACACATTGGTTGTCTCTTACATCAACCACCAAGGAGGTCTGCGGTCGCGCCCCTTGTACAAACTGGCACACCAGACCCTTGTGTGGGCCCGGGACAGATCCCTCTCACTGAGAGCCATCGACATTCCCGGGCATACCTGTATACAATACCTGTCATTTCCTAATCCAATTTTAATTATGTTTTGGATCAAATTTCTTCTTTCAGCCTTGTATTTATGATAGCGAGTGTCGGAGACAACACATTACAAGTAAAACAAGTTGCATAATCAGATTGCTTTTTCTGAAGTAAACTAGTAAAGTATTGCATTTCATTACAGTCAAACGCAAACAAAACTAAATGTATTTAATCCTTCTTGTCTTTAATGGTGAATTTTGAAAATCATATTTATAAGAATGGGCAGAAATTACTTTATTTAAACATCTCATTTGGGCTTTTTGCATTGGCAAAAATGTAACTTTTATATTAATTACATTCAAGTAAACCCAGCCCAGACGAGAAAAAGTAAGGCAAAAGTAACGCAACACATTATTTTTAAATACGGTAATGCATTACTTTTAAAAACAAATTCCCCAACAATGTTCAGAATACAATGGAGCTGATTACTTTGAAATGACCTTAAATGTCCTTTTTGTATCAGTCAATTTTTCCAGGCAACTATTTTCTGAGCAATGTTGCTCGGGCACTTTGCCATTGAGAATGGTTAACAAATTGTAATTTGTATACTTTAGACTGGTCGTGGGCCACCTGGTTGTCTGTTGAAGGTAACATTTCCAAATTTTACTTGGCAAAATTGCTCAAAAAATTGCCTTGTGTATCATCAGCCATAGGGTATGCACAAAAACAGTTAAAGATTTGTTTAAAATATATGCATTTGTGTAATTCAGTTTGGAACATCATCAAAGTTCCTTTAATGAAAACTTTCTTTTTCGGTGTCCGAAACAATAGTGGACGTTCTCGAGTGCACTCATTACTTCTCACAATGCACCGCACAACTTTTGCCAAGTAAGACATGATCCTGGATCAACATAATATAGACTTATGCCAATCCCTACGCCTAAACCTACCCCTGCCAAAAATGTATGTCTAAAATCAGTAAGAAATCGTAGCTGATTAACAGTGGTGTAGAACAGTGTTTTTCACACCCCTACCCTGCCCATTTTGCATGTCTCCCTCATCAGACACACCTGATTCACCTCATCAGCTCGTTAGCAGAGACTTCAAGAACTGATTTGGGTATGTCTGACAAGGGAGACATACAAAATGTGCAGGGCAGGGGTGCTTGTAGGACAGGTTTGAAAACCACTGGTATAGAAGCACATACTGTAACCCAAATCAAAAAACTAAAACAGATATTTTCAGAAAAATTATCCCTCAATTCTGATTAGTTTACTGGAATGTTGATCCAGGAACATCTTTGTACTTTGTACTGAAATCCAGCTCACCTAATAAAATGCAGTTACAAATTCATTGTACAATGATTATTAAATTGTTTAACTGGTTTTTACAGATCTGTGACAGAATTCAAGATAAATCCTTTAATCTTATTATTGGAGCAACCTGTTTCAAATGATTATGAAGCAGCCAGCAAACTATGCAAAAGGGGCAGTCCTTTTCAGTGCACTTAGTGTCTGAATTCACTCACTCATTTGCATTTGCTCCTTAATAGTGAATGAGGGTATGGGAAAGCAATTTTCGAATACAGCCAATGTCTTGTTAAAGCATGGCTGTCCAAACTCAGTCCTGGAGGGCCGGTGTCCTGCAGAATGTAACTCCAACTATCTTCAACACACCTGCATCGTGTTTCTAATGCTGCATTACAGGCAGGTTTTTGAGCCCGTAAGTCACAACTTAAAACCACGACTCACGACTTTTAGCTTTCCAGGCAAATCACACCAAACTGCCTGATTGCAAGGAATTGTGGTAGATGTAAAGAAACCAGCATGGCACACCGTGCAGGGCTTATACTCTTTCACAATAATTTACATTGCCAAAGGTGCTTTCCTTGCTTATTTGAGGGAAACAGAGGAGGAAAAATGGTGCATAAGACAAGAGAAGCTGTTATACCTTTTATTGTAGTGTACCACCTGCATAAACAAGACATTTGTAGGGGCTGCCATAGTTTTTTCTGATATTATGTGATGTCAGAATTTGGAACTGGAATTACATCGATCTACTACGAGTTTGACTGCCGTCCCTGTGCACTTTCATGGGTAGAAGGTTGGAAAAACATGTTGATTGATTGATTACCTGCATCAGGTGTATTTAATTAGGGTTGGAGCTACACTAAACTCTGCAGGACACCGGCCCTCCAGGACAGAGTATGGACATCCCTGTGCTAAAGTCTGATTATAGCCCAGTCATCAAAAACCCAGCGAGTGTAAGAGTAAAGCTCAGCCAGCAGAATAGAGAGTGTGTGTGGAACCACACAGAAGTGCAATTACTGTTAAAGTTCATATGTTTCATAAAGTCTGTGTGAAAATGCTTACTGGGGTCATTTAGTACAACTAGCAATTTCTCTCCTCTCTACAGAGGAGAATGAATATTAAGTAGAAACAGATTTTAGAGGTGTTTGCGTCGCCATTATTTGTGGTTGGAAAATAAAGCCCAAAGTAGACTTGATTCCTGTATGATGTGTGACTGCTTGATTTCAAGACAGAGTGACTCAGGAGTTCTGTAGCTTTCCCTTGCTGATCTCCCACATGGAGACCAGAACAATTACCAATGGAAAGCCAAGAGAAATTTCTTGTGGGCTTGTAGAAAGGAGCACATATCATGCTTTGAACCACAAGAACGTAAATGGCTATGATTGTGATGTCAATGACGTGGCAAGTGTTTGTCTTTCCATTCAGTTAGGATCTCCAGAACACTCTTTCTATTTGTTTGTGGCAAGCATCCTACTGTATCTTGGCTCGTAGCTTCACACTTGCTGTCAGTCGAAATGTTACACCAAAGCCATGCTAAATAAAACTTTTTAAATCCAAGTACAATGACAATTTGATTTATCCAGTGTTCCCTCTCTCAAAGTAACTTTGCCCATAATTTCAGATATTCAGGCAACTTATCAAGTGGTATTTTGAAATACTCAAAGCTTTGGCCAGCATGACTGCTTTGGGAATTGCTATTCAGTGTGTTTTTCTTCTAAACACAATAATGTTTATTATGTTCTGACTTATTAAAAACAGTGGATTTGTGCATGTATTTGTTTTTATGGTAACTTTCCCTCCATTTTTTGTTCGATGCTTCGCAAAGGCATAACCCACACTGGATCTTCCAGCACGTTCTGATTTTGCCAAGTACTATGTGTCCCTAAGTCAACATACTTTGTTGACCCTGGGACAACATTTTAATGCAAAAATATGGTATTGACCATATCTCTACACCTAAACTTACCTTTACCCATGAGTAATGCTTAAAATCAGAGGACTGATGTACAAGCACCAAACACTGATTGTACGTCTAAACTTCACAAAAACTGTAAACTGTTTCTTCAGATCTGATTGGTTAATCACAATCACAACAATCACAAAGATGTATACCCAGGGACATCTTGCACTTGGCAAAATCCAACACAGTTTCAGTCCCAATTCGTCATTTTGACACTTGGTCAAAAACCCTAAACCTACCCACCTCTGAACAGTATAAACACAGTTTACTGTACAGGTATTTATTGCACAAACTAATTATAAACAAGCAGTATAAATACATTACAAACAAGTTGTGTTACATTTCAAGTCTTCTGAAGCCAAACAAAGTCTTTATGTGAAGAAGAGAGTAAAACACAAGGTTTAATTCACTTAAAATGTCCCGCTCTGTTAACATGCTCACAGATGCTCACTGCTTTTTCAGAAAACATACTCCTGTCCAGTAGAATGACGCAATCGATCACGAGATACACAAAAAACAATAGTATTTCACAACAGCATGACACAATCGATAGCGAAACGCGCAAGAGCCAATGACATTTCACAACCAACGTTGACGTAAGGATTCTTGAGGCACATTTTTTAAAATCATTCACAGACAGGAAGTAGACGGAAGACGAAAATGGCGACCGCATTTATTACTCTCAAAAAACAATCATTTGCATTAGAAGACTTGGAATATTAATATATTTCAAATAAATAATGATGGTGGTTGTATCTGCCTGCTATATCTTGTGTTTTATTAACAGATGGTAGGTTTATGGGCAGGGTTTGGGTGAACTTCTCATAAATGTCTAAATAACATCATCAATAAAACAGTTTTGACTGTTTAGATTGGAAAATCACACCGCTAAATATATGCAATAATGCCAATGTTTTTACCCAATATATCTTTTAATTATGATGATAAAATAAAAATATTGCGTTGACATATTGACACAAAGGGTTTCCTATTTAAATCAACGGAGGACCCCTCACATCGAAATTTGACTGAAAAGAGGTACCTTGAGCGTTGAAAAATGACACAAAACTGTTTTGACCAAGTGTCAAAATGTGACGAGTTGGAGTGAGACTGCGTTGCAAAATCAGGTTAACAGGATCTTCCACTGTTTGACATCATGTGCTATAAATGTGAATCAGACAGTGATCTCATTCTGGAAAATCGTCATAGTATTTGAAGAGACTGGAGATTTTGTGACAGTTATGAAATTGCTTTAAACTTTGAAGGAAGTTACAATCCATAATTGGCGCTAGTACATTTGGACTGTATGCTGACATTGACAAGAAAAAAAGATGTCTTGTCAGACTGATTGGATGTGTATAATAAAATAGAACTGGATTTCTGAGTAGAGTAATGTCATGAACTTAGACCAAGTACAGTCAAAAAAGACCAGGATGATGAAAGAGGATGAAATTGGTCAACATTTCCTGGTAGAATTGGTGCATGACATTACAACTGGGTCAAGCCAATGCAAAGTCTATGTAGGTCGTGAGTGTTTGGATAGATATAATTGAATTTCACATGTATTATTATATATCATTTCATCCAAATCCAGATTCAAATTCCTAATTCATGTTAGAGTATGAACCAGCTTTATTTTATGACGGACAAGGTGACTGACAAAGGTGTTTCTAATATGGATATTAGTGTATTGAATTGCGGTATTTTAATTGGTTTGCAGAGTTATTATTTTGAAACATTGCACTGTTGTATTGTGTTCTGGATGTTGTTCAGGTCTAATAAGTCAAATCCTCAAAGGACTGTCAACAGACAAGGAACTGATAACACATAGAGATTTTTCTCAACATACAAGGATTATGATATTATTGAAAATATAATATTAATCAAAATCGTCTCAGGTTACGTCTGTAACCCTAGTTCCTCGAAGGAACGAGACGCCGCGTTCAGAAGACGCTATGGGGAACGCCTCCAGTGTGACGGCTCTGAACAGTGTGTAGAATCGAACCAATGAACTGGATAGACGTCACAGGCGGGTTAGGTCACCGGCCAGGAAGCTTAAAGCACATGAGGTGAAGCAGCATTTAGCTCCTTGTCATGAAGCAAACGTCAGCAGGGATGCAGAAAGTGTGGTCTGCTAGACGCGGCGTCTCGTTCCTTCGAGGAACTAGGGTTACAGACGTAACCTGAGACGTTTCTCTTTAGGAACTCGAGCCGCGTCCAGAAGACGCTATGGGGAACGAGATGCCCACTTCCCCGCACTTTCAAGCCCCTGCTTACTGTGTGTCTAGTCACCAAGCACAGCAACTCCAGGAGTGGCTCGCAGTTCTAAACCATAGAACCTAACGAAAGTGTGAGGAGTGGACCATCCCGCCGCCGCACAGATCTCCTCCATGGGGACTCCCACAATAAGGGCCTTGGAAGCCGCAATTCCACGGGTCGAATGAGCCCTGACTCCCAACAAGGGTGGGAGACCAGAGGACTCATAGGATAGATTAACCGCATCCACTATCCATCTGCTTAGGGTTTGTTTGGTCACTGGACACCCCTTCTTAGGTGGACCAAAACAAACCAGGAGCTGATCGGATTTGCGCCACAGTGCCGTCCTGTGGACATAAGCATCCAATGCTCGTACTGGGCATATGCAATTCTGTTCCTGTTGGCCGGGCTCCCTGAAGGGAGGAGGGTTAAAAGCCTGCAGCACTACTGGCTGTGGTGTAAGCGTAGGGACCTTAGGGCTATAACCCGCTCTAGGGTATAGAAATGCCTTGGTCATGCCTGGGGTAAACTCAAGGTGGGAGGGTGCCACCGAGAGCGCTTGAAGGTCCCCTACTCTCCTCAGAGAGCATAAAGCAAGAGCATCTGTGCGGAGGAGCGCGTTTCGCGACGCTCTGCTTCTGCGTTTCGCTTCCTCGGGGCTGTGCATCTCTTCATCCGCAGATGAAGAGAGCAACAGCCCCGCAACGCCCTGATCATGGGAAGGAGCCGCAGCGCGGGCTTCCTCACGCTCACAGACAGCGCCGGACCTCGGCGAAGAGAGCGGAGAGAGGGACTCGCCCGTCTCCGACTCCTCTGTTTGAAGGAGGTCCTGCTGTGAACCCCACGAGTGCTTTTTTCCGCTCTGCCTCAGCACGAGCGAGTCCAGCGCCTGTGATGTCTATCCATTTCATTGGTTCGATTCCACAGACTGTTCAGAGCCGTCACGCTGGAGGCGTTCCCCATGGCGTCTTCTGGACGCGGCTCGAGCTCCTGAAGAGGAACGAATGTTCTCCTAATTGTCCTTAAGCTTGTGTTCAAACAGACTTTGCCTGCAACAGTTTAATAGTACTTTTTAATGCAAAGTATCATTTCAGAGAAAATTATTGAGATAATGTATTTAGGAGTACTGTCTTCAATTAGCCTCCAAAATCCAAGGTCACTAGACTGATTCCCTAGTGTTGGTGTCAAGAAGTGCTCTCTGGTCATCCCTGAACTTGCTAGATCTCAAACAACAGTTTTCCATGACACCACAGACTCAAACAAAAGCCATCTGCCCTTACATTGCTCTGGTAGAGATCTTTGAAGTCTGGATAGGCAACTTATGGCTCACACAGTGAGGGGCAGAGAAACAGAGAGCAAGGAAGAAATGTTTCACTTAGAATGGTGTGCTAAAGGGATAAATGAGAAACTTTCCCTCCAAAAAAAAAAAAACCTCCCTTCACCTCAGGCCTGTTTTTCCTCCCATTGAATTATTTTCCCTAAGAGCTGACAATTGGTAAAACAGATGCTGCTCTTAACATCCAAACTTCATATCTTAGTAATTTTTTCAACAGAACTTCATATTGAATGTCATTGTTTATGCACCAGTTGATACTTTAAGTTGATGAATTTAAGAAATAAGGCACACAATGGTGCTAAAGCAGTTAATAAGGTATTTACAAACCATACAGACACATAAGCTTTTCATCTGACAAAGATGTGGTGACGGTTCGTGGTTGATACTAAACAGTGTGTTATATTTTGCCCTGTACATCATCAGTCATGCTGTGTTCATGCCAGTGATTAATTTAATAATTTTGCTCTTAAATTTAGCCTGAACCTTTAAGTAGAGTCTTCCAGTTAAGCGGGTGTTGTGTTTCCATTTTAAACAACCAGGGCAATTCATTTTTAAACACAAACACCACTCTTGGTGGCCGAGGTCATTAGATGGATAGACAAAACAAGACATGTCCTGATTTCTCTAAACACTTTTCCAGTGTGAATCTTGAACACACTTCCAATATAAATATGTTAAGTCATTTTAAAACTGTGCTGTTCAGTGGTAATTACTACTCATGCTCTAACAACAGATGCATTTTACCTGGAATATCTTTTTTTTTTCCATTCTACTGTTTATGCAAAGTTTGCAATGCTGATGGCATTGGTAATAATGAATGGAAACCAATTATTAAGAAAAAGTGGTTGAACTGAACTTGTAAAGGTCCTTTCAAATCCTGAAGGACCTTTTAGGAAGTAAACATAAGGAAATGGAAAACACTTATACAGTAGAATCACTACATAGGAAGTTTTGCTCCATGATCTGGGCAAGACTCCTATGGTCTGCATATTAGGCTATTTTACAGCATTTGGGACTGAATGCTTCTGTGAGTGTCTTTTAATAGGATATTCTCCAGAGGGTTTCCCTGGTTCAGTTCTCTTGCCCTCAGGGAATGTCACATACAGCAGAAAGTCAAAACTTCTTTATAACAAAATGAGTCACCCTCTTCCCCAAAGCACTGGTAGCACAATGCCACATATAATTCCTGGGCATTTACTAAGGGTGGAGTAAGGTTGTGTAATCATTTATATTTTTCAGTTTGTCTATGCTCATCATAGATATCAGAGCAATTATAAAAGCACTAGTTCATTTTCTGTTCTATTCATGATTAGCTTTACAGCTTCTCTTTCTTCAACTATTTCCTTCATATAGTTTTCTAAAACTCGTTTCGGGAGGAGGGGGCGAAGGCTCTACCCCCTATTTACAATCTCCGCCTTCTCATTTCCC
>JAUMHG010000072.1:2893299-2906595 GCA_032359395.1 Enteromius anoplus | reverse complement strand
TG
This sequence comes from Enteromius anoplus, assembly GCA_032359395.1. Lineage (NCBI taxonomy): Eukaryota > Metazoa > Chordata > Actinopteri > Cypriniformes > Cyprinidae > Enteromius > Enteromius anoplus. Next base: position 2,906,593 of record JAUMHG010000072.1, on the reverse strand, counting down.
GCGAGTTCCCATATGTAACGTCTCCGTTCCCTCCTTCAGGGAACGTGGGTTACGATAGTAACCTAGACGTTCTTTGATATGACTTTGTGTACTAATTTTTCACAGTCATTGCTGCCGGTAGACATTTGCCAGTAGAAAAAGTGAGCTTTCATTTGATATATTTCACCCAAAAATGTCACTGTCCTTATATACAGATACAAGATACTGACAAGTTTTTTTTTCCTTGATGCTTTATTTTTTCCTGCACACTTTAAGATCTGCAAGTCAGTTGTGCTTACTGCTAAATATGTATTACAACAGTGCAGTTCTTTGAAAGCTACAGAGAGATACTAATAGTATGAAAGGGGTCATATGATGCGATTTCAAATTTTGCCTTTCTCTTTGGAGTGTTACAAGCTGTTGGTGCATAGATTAAAGGCAGGGTATACGATTTCTGGAATCCAATGCTGATATTTGAAATCACCAAATCGCCTCTTTGATAGCTTGGCCCCACACATACATAGCTTAAGTAACCCAGTCAACAAGTTCTGTAAAACAAACTCAGTACCAATGTTATACTGTCTACATGGGACGTGAGTGGTGCGACAAAATACTATAGAAGCCAATATAATCAGTGACGCTAACATACATGCTTATAAGATATTTACACGGGTCATATTTCACTCTGCTCGGCTGTTCACATGGTCTCCTCCGCATCACTAATAGACACGCCTATTACTGCTGATTGGCTACAATTTTGTTTTGCTGAAGGGCCTGATTCTAATTTCTAAGGCATTTTTGATTCTGATTTCTAAGGCATTTTTGAAAAATCGTACACCCCGCGTATAAAGTTTCAAAACCAAATGAATATTATGTATAAAACGTATGACTTGTACACGCTCGTGCAAACACACCCTAACTTTTGTATGTCACATATTGGGTTTATTTTTAAACACAGTCCAAATATTTATGCAAAGAAAGAAGGCGGAGATATTTTTCTCACTGTAGTGTAGCTGCAGGCGCCATGTTCTGGAGATGCTGTGTGTCGTTATGAAAGTAAAACTAATTTGTTTGTGCTTACAAAAGAGGACATAACTAGAAATCAGTGTTAAGTTGTATTCACTTCACTGCTCCAGAACAGTTCACCACAAATATTAGAGTGTGTTCAGCATATATACGGAGGATTGATTCCTGGACCTGACAGAGCAGTCTATGCTGGCTGTGCACAGAGACTATAAAGTGGAGCAATTGTCCCCTGGATACAGTGGTGAGCTATCTCTATAATACAAAATGCGATATCAAATAACACACTTCAGAATGTTATGTGTTCTTCAGTATGTTACTCAACACATCATCAATAGACATCTTGGAGATGTACATGTGCTGGGTTGGCCGAGCTGTGTACAGGAAATAAATGAAATAATGAAATGAATAAGCAGTCTAAATCAGACACAAGATAAACCATTGGGATTTTCGGTTCTCCCTGATAGCAGGTGTGGCAAAACTTAACAAAGCCTCAGACAAATCTCACTTTAATGGTTTTCATGAAGTTGTTGAAACATGTTAGGCTGCATGCTGCCCATGAAGCAGGTAAAACCGTTAAACTGCATCATACTTTAGAGAAATATCAGTTAAAGTTATATCTAAAAAATATACAGCTGTCAAAACACAGGGTTGAACATAAAAGAACATAAAAGTCTGGTAATTTTCCATTCATATTTTGAAAATTTCCATTGTCAAAACACCACATAAAAAGAAGAATATGAGGCCTGCTATTTTCTTGGCAAGAGCCCGAACAGCAAATTCACCCAAGATGCCACTGGACTCCCATATTTCTACGGGTTACTTTTTTGTTGTTAGCTTTTGCTTTCATTGCTGAAAAAAATATTATCGATGCTGTTCCTTTGTTTGCAGTTGTTATTGTCATTTATAAATAAACAAAGAGAGCAAGTCCATAAAGATTGCACCTTAAAAACAATGACTCAGATGCGAACAGGCTCATGGAATGGAAAATCCCATCTTCTTTTCAAACTGTTTTCAATATATTCTACACACAAACAGCCAGAGTGCATTAATGTCACCTTTAGATGTGCCTGCTGGTGGAATATAAGAGGAAGAATAGTCTCATGGAGAAATATCTGCTGAGAAATAATCAGGAATTTTATCAGACTGCCATAAAATACAATTTTATGAATGGAAATGACAGCAGATGTGCACTGGAAAAGAAGAAGAAAAGAAACCTAAATGTGACAAAAAGAGAGGTTGATTGATTGATTCATTCATTCATTCATGTATTCGGTTAGATACGTAAGTTTTATTTTAGATATTATCAAGTGTGATTATCTGATTGCATAAAAAAAAACACTGAAATGTGCTTCTCAGATGATTCACATCACCCATTAGGTAACGTAAGCATGTCTTGCGTTTGTATTTATTGATATTTGATATTGTAAAGTTGAAAAGGTTTTCTCTGCAGTTTTACAGTGCTCTTTTCCACTACGGAGGAATTTTACACAATGTTTTTAATAGTAAACTTGGATGGATGACTGTGCTGCAATAAAACAGATTTTTACATGTCTTTTTTTAAAAATACTTTTAAAAAATGCATTGTTTGTCTGATGGGAAGACACGAGGTAGTGGGTAAATCAGTGATGGCACCAAACACAGTATTGAATGAGAACTCCCTATTTGCCTCGCAGGACTTGTGGGCCGACTCGGCATTTGAGGAATGCATCTAATTGCTGTCACTTTGACTCGGCTTGTCTGTTCTGAAGCAGTTAAATATGCCAAAACCCCTCTATGTGACGCAAAGGTTATCATTTAATAACTGCTAATAACTACTGTGATTCACTAGTATGGTATACTATTATTTTTAAGAATGAGGATTTATAATTGGTTCTGGCAGTAGTGCTGCCTACTTGAATAAACTAACTTCATTGTTATACTGTGTTGACACCTTAGCAACCGAAAGCACAAGTTCAGGTTTCATTTCCACTGCAATTGTTTGTGGTTACCTTCAAAAGCATAGGACAACAGTGACAGACAATTTTACTTTCCACTCATTTTCTCCATAGGGGATTAAAATAAAAATGATGTGAGCAGTGATAAGCTTTTAACCAAATCATCGAACTCTGAGAAAGATCACAGCGCTGCATGCTAACTTTCTTATAAATCCAAAGCTAAATACATAAAGGGGAAAGGGAACAGACAAAAAAGTACAATATAAAAATACAAGCCAAATAGCACTGATAAACAACTTCTGATCTTCTTTATTTCTAAATGAATAGGATGGTTTTTATCTTTGTTGTATTGGTTTATTCTGCTTAATCCTTCTTTCCGGCAGTGTCTAGAGAGCAGGCGAGTATATGAAGAGCGGGATGGGTGTGTGGAGGAGGGTGTTTGTTCTCTGCGGCCGGCCTTGGCGGGACAATAGCGAGCTTCTGAAGCGCAGAGTGGTGGGATGAAGAAGATGAGGAGTCAATGAGTGAAGAGGAGGCAGCGATATGTCAGCTCTTGACCCAGCCATGAGTGTAGGAGGCTGGACTCAATTACACAGCACAGCCCAGGACTGAAACATGGGATACATGGCCTGCTAATTATTTTGCTACAAATGTCAGTTTCCTGTTTGAATGTTTGCTTGCTATTTGACTTGCTATTGATTCCCCTGTGAAGAGATGAGAAATTAGACTGAAAAGATACAGTAAGGAAACACTAAACCCCACAAACAGTATTAGTTCCTAAATTAATGGAAAATTAACCTTACTTGACTCAATCACATTATATATCTTGTCTCATTAGTGTTTAATAATAGCTGTTTTATCATGCATAGGGTTAACTTGAACTTATTCAATTTCATGCATTATTTTGTATAAATTCTAAGTTTGTAACCCTGATTTAAAAATATAAAAATATAACAAACAAATAAAAACATATTGCCAATTTATATTTATTTTATTTCAATTAATTTAGTTTAATGAGGCCTAGCTTTGGGCCCAATACTGAATTAAACCCATATTCCACTTTTTTACTCTTTAATCACAAAAATTAAGCAGCCCATTTCTTTATCAAAGAACTTGTAGTTCAAATTGAATCACTCACCAAAACAAATAAAAATAAACACTATATATTATACATACAAAATAAATTGAATGTCTATCTGTCTGTCTATTTATTTATTAATATATACTTGTTTTTAACTGGCAAAAACCAGACAGCACTATTTCTCACGTCATGCTCACATGATGTCTGTCAAGCATTAGCAGTGAACCATATAAAGGCCAGAATATATCAGAAGAATGAATGCTGCAAGAAAAAGACAACACTGTTGCTTAGAAAGCTATCTACATCTTTGCATTTTAGTTTGTTTATCCACAGAGGAGTATCTTTAACAGTCATCCGTGATTCCAGAGCCTGACATCAGAGACGAGAAAGAACTGCAGGAGATGTGATCAAGCATGAAAGATCTTCATCATGGACTCTTTTTCTCAGAACCTTCCTTTCGTTGCCTCCAGCTCTCTGGGCACAGAGCCAGCACATGGAAGCCATAAACATGAAAACACCTTGAGCCTTTCCCTCTGCAGTGCTCCTTGAATCAGAGGGCTTGTGCTTCCACACCCCATTGACGTTTCAAACCGCTCAAACCTCGGCAAGTGACTCCTCCTCATGGCCCTACAGGAGTTACAGTATTTGACTACAATCAGTGACTTACTAGGGTAAACCCCCTAGAAAGAATTCCAGGCTCAAGAGTAAAGATGATCGGCAGGTTGTCAAATTTGTATGCTCGACTACATAGTGAAAAAAGGGCGCATTCAGGATCACATACCCTGAAGTCTTTAATGTGCATCGCCCACATCATTCGGGAAAACCCGTCCAACCACTTTCATTAACCACAACCCTCATCGCAGTGAATATAGTACAAACTCCTTGTGGTACAGCAGTTAAGTGGATGTTAAGATTTTGGACAATAAAGCTTCTGTGTATTGAATCTCCATCCATGTTTAATAGATCATGTGAATGTAAGTTCAGTTCCACCTCCTCCACTAGTCTCACTGATCTTGTTTCACACTGCACTTTTGGGTCCGAACCACAGTATTGCAAAAGATGCAAATAATTGAAGCTACTCTCCGGGTGCTATTTATTCTGAGACATCCTGCTGTAAGAAGTGCATTAAACTAAAATGCATAGATGCTAATTAAATATCATAAATTGTGGTTAGTTTTTAGAACATACTGCATTTATAACATATATACTTGAATTCGGAGCCCCCTTGTCTACACCCCATTTCCTTTGGCTCAGACAGTAAAGCATGGCACTAGCTAGCTAGGGGGTTTGGGAATGCAATGTATGTACACCTTTAAAGCAACTGAAATCACGTTGCATAAAGCATCCTGGAAAATGCATCAACTTAACCAAGCAAACTCTAACAAAAAATACACTTGGGTCCATATCAAATGTTCTAATGTGAAGCCATTAGATTACCAAAAAAAAAAGTCATCTACATGGGAGCAAAATTTTGGTTCAAGAATGCTTGCTAAAATAAATAGTGTGTGTTTTGCCATCTTGGGTCCATTACTATGGAGACAGACCTTGGTAATGCCTGGACGGGCAAAGAATTTGGGTTATCAAAGTACTATATCATTGCCCTTAATGTGAAAGCAATTCTGACTGGAAGTCTTCAACCCCAGCTGGTGCACTGCACACAGTCATGGCTTCGGCAAAACTGAAATATAACAACAATTGACCTATGCTCTCTGCTACCTCTCCAGTCCTGAACAAGTCAGAAGGGTCAAGAGGTCTGGGTGGCTCCCGGGTCACATTCCAACTTAACACTGGTCTTGTAAGGGCAGCCCATGACAATGCAACAGACATGTCTTTGAAGGCTTAGGACTTTTAGCCCAGAACAGTTCCATTACACTGCCATGGACAGATCATGCATAACGCAAGTGGCTATACCAGCTTTCTTCAAGTGCTCGTCCTTGTATATTTGTTACTAATTAACTTCAACTCTGAGAGTTTCATAGTCTCAGAGGACAGTATCTTTAGTGTCATGTTTTCAATAGCACCAAACATATTTCCGCCTACATCAAGTCTACACCAGACGTGACCATTGTCATGTCGCACCACGCCATGCTTTGTAAGCATGTGCAATATGAATAAAAGGGCATCAGTATGTAACTTTTGTTTTCCATCGCATCTAGTGTAGACGATATCACTGATAACTGGTAGAAATAGTAGTCGTTGATTTTGTTGCATTGTGTCATGCTGCTCGGATCTGTATAATATGGTATTAGGTTAGCTGGTTTCCCAAGCAGGGAACCAACTAAAAAGTGTGCAAAACAACACGAAATTCATCAAATCAGACCAGCAGAAACAAGTCTGGACAAATCAATCAGGACAAGCAGATCACTTTAGGGAGGTTTTAACAAGGTTGAAGTGTTTTATGATAGTGGTCAGAAGGGCAAAATTTTTATTAAAATTGTACTGCAGTAAAATGAATCACAAAATAAAATTTTTAAGCATTCTTTGGCGGTGGAATAATATTTGAGCCTTGTTTACACTAAAGTCAGAGATCTGCAGGAAAGACACAGTGGTAAAAACGAGATGAGACCCCTCTGTTATGATATATGAGTGGACTGGCCCAGTTCAAAGCTGGGTGTGTTGGGTATCAAATTGCATTATATATGCGTTTAAGTTCAATACCCAATTGGGACATGAATAAAACAATGGAACCACTGAACGAACCCTAATTTGAAGAGATGTTTCTTTGTGGGAATATCCCATCAAAATTATTAATGCCAGGTTTTTGTGCGCTGTGAGAAAACTCTTCATGTCATACTCACTTAGTGCAGTTGGCCAAGTGCGCTTCCTGTGAGCGTAATTCTTCTTTAAATTCAATTCCATTCAGGGCCTCTGTACTATAGCTGGAGCCCCAATCGAAGCGGTTCCATCTGCTGGCTTTCATTCTCCGTCGTGGTTTTGTTTATGGGAGTTGTACTAAAAAAAGAAACGTAATTTCTGTCAATCCTTTATTCTGTCTCCCATTTTCTGCATTTGCAGTTCAGCCGCCTCACATTTTCTTATGCAAATACCCGAGAAGCTTGCATTTTTAGAGCAAAACGGATCGTGACTGAATGACTCAAGAAAAGAGTTTGCAACAACTATTGAGGTAACTAATTCCAACGATGACTAACAGGACTAGGGAAATGTCAAGTTCTGAATGGCTGATGCGGGCCAAGCAAATCATGGCAGTGAATCATCTCGTGAACAGAGCCTAAACAAAGCTCCACTTTCCTGTTACTCTTAGTGCTACGCAACGGATTCTGCAGCCTATAGACATGACGAGAGAAAGGAGGGGCGGAGAGGGAGGGAAAGGGGAGGCACTAGGACCTGTTGGCTCCTGCAGTGGAGGTCAGGCGAGTAGCTGTGGGACTCCAACTTTCAGAACAATCAATTTCCCTTAAGAGAGAGTGGGAGCAGGGCTGGAGTGGATGGCAAAGGACCTGGATACTCACATTTTGTAACACCGAACAGGACCGGGCATTGGGCATAAACCTGTGGAGAGTTTGAGAGCTGGAATACAACCAACTTGGGGTTTTGACATTTCACAAACGTGAGAGAAGAGCAGCTGTGAGGTAAGCAGCTCTGGGTGCTGATGTTTTGAAGTATGAGTTTCGAGGAATGCTTGTGAATGGCTGTCAACAAGCAAAAGGGAAGCTTTTAATCTGAAATGAGCCCGTATCCTATGACAGGAAGACTCAAGGTGCTGTTGACAAGGAAAGCGATGCATGCATAGAAAATAAATAACTTGAGTAATATATAAAATGTTATCTGGAGGGGAGATGACCGGCAGAAGCAGAGCTCACTTCATCAGCTTCAAAAAAAAAAAAAAAAAAGGAAAGAGAAGAGAAGAAAAACCCAAGCTGTTTCTGAATGAATTCCAAACCAAATTGTGTGGTTTGGACGAGAATAACTTGTGGTATTATGAAAACTCAAGCGTTCTGGGTCTGAGATAACATGTAGTTGAAGCATGGAGAGATAAACTTGGAGGTCTGCTAGGTGCTGGGGACCACCAGACTTTGCAGAAGTATGCTTAGAAGTAAGAGACCACTAAAACATCAAACCTCCCTCTTTCTCTTTTTCTTCCCATCTATCCGTCAAAGCACTCATGTTACACAACCAGAGGGTCTCACTATCGTTGCTTCATTCCTCTCCGAGACATGGAACGCATTACAGATTTTTATCATTATCATCTGGACAGGAGCTGTGGTTAACATATCAGCCGGCTTCGGGTTGAAGTCTGAATATGCAAACGGGAGGGAGAAAGCAGAGGGATTTTATCAATATTTGGCAGCATGATGTAACAGATCAGGGAAAGTTGGAATATACAAATAAGACATGATTTTTTTTTTAAACACATACCATCCAGTAAAGGTTGGGCAATCGAGTCAAAATCTGCAAAAGATAAAGTTGCCTGCATTATGTACTTCGTTGACGGCCCTCTTGGAGTCACTTTGGATAGGACCCAACGTTTATTTGACATTGAGTGAGTGAAGCCTTTCAAATTCCCAGATGCTCTCTTGTCCTGAGGCAGATGGACAGTGCTATTTTCCTTCCATACAATGATGTTGGCTATTATTATTCATGAGCAGGGTCAGGTTTCCCTTTGAGCCTGAATTAAAGGTTTCTCTCTGTAGATCTGTGCTCACGTAGAGTAGCGTGTCACTGTGGTAATGAGAGGTAATGAGGGCTTCTAATGAGGCAGGTGGGCCACTGCCAGCAGCTCCCCTGGGTGTTTAAGTTACCCAGGCCAAAGACTCGAGCCTATAGCTTAGTCCCAGCATTGGCTGTGAATATATAAAATGACCATACGGCTCGATGAGAGCTCACTGGCCATCTGGCCAAGCAAAATGATGAGGTGGATCTAGTTTTACTCACCCTACATTCCATGTTCACACACAAAATACTTCTGCAGAAACCCGACACAAACACGCACCCCAGGGTCCTGTTTGACTCTCTCTGGCACCCGGCTGAAACGATCTGGAATATATAGTATCTTCTGATGGATTTCAGAGTTTGGAAAGCCCTGGGGTTCTTGTATGCACTGCCAAGACAGTTTTATGAGTATTTGAGCTCGCTTTGGAGCGCTTCTGTTTAGGATAAGCCGTGTTTGTTTGTGCAGAGAGGGCCGACCTTCAACAGAGAGCAAAATTTAATGCCCCCTATGGCCACACAAGAGCTCGAAAATGGTTCCCATGGTGATTCACGCAACATTTGAGTAGGGAAGTGAATGTGATAAATTAATAGAATGACTGTAAAATGAGGTGCGATGCTGGAATATATCAACGTCAGTGGAGGGGCACTAACAGATAATAAAAACATGTGCTGTTGGTATAGGTGGAGGCAGACACCTTCTGCAAATTCAAAGTTTAGGCAATGTTGTTGGTAGTTGTTTGCGATGCCAGAATTGTTTAATCTTTGGTAGAGCTGTTTAACCCCAATGCTTTCTCAGAGATCAGTTTTCCAAATGTAAAAAAGAAAACAAAAAAAACAAAAAGACGTATCCAGACAGATGCTTGAATGTATTCATGAATCTTGAAGCCGCTCGTAAGAAACCTATAAACTCACTCCAAAAACCTGTTTCTCATTTAAAACTGATGCAATTTCTGTCAAAATGTTTATAGGATATTATTTGTCTGTTCCAAAAACATCATAGAATTCTTTGTCAAGCTATGGATTGCATCACAGGAGGCTGATAGTTTTTTTGTTTTGTTTTTGTTTTTTTGATGCTTTCTATATTAAACAAATTGTGATAACATTTTCGTTTAGGGACCAATTCTCACTATTATTTAGTTGCTTACTAGCGTGGATATTAATAACATACTGGTTGTTTATTACCACTTGTAAAGAACATATTAATGCCTTATTCTACAAAACCATATTTTACCTTCCTATTTAGTTAGCAGCACATTTAGAGTTTTGTTGTTGATGCTGAAATTTTCATTGTATAACTGATCTCATGTTTCTGTTTTTCAACTTACAGTGGGGTTTAAAAATTGAGCATAGTAAAATGCTTGTTGCTTTCTATATTAAAAAACGATGGTAACACTTTATTTTAGTGACCAATTCAAAATCAATGTTACGCTTATTGACATGCTCATTACTTGCATATTAGCCGTTTCTTAATACTAATAAAGCACATATTATTGCCTTATTCTGCATGACCATATTTAACCTTACTAAGTCATAGTTAATCATGAGAATTGTTCCCGAAACCTCTGTGAAATTTTACACATTTCTTTATTATTTTTATTAATGATTTAACTTTTTTACATTAAGATAAAAGTTGTGGTAGGTTATTTTATTATTTTAATTATTTTTTTTTTCTTTTGAAGCAACATCGCATACTGAATCTGAATAGTGAAAATCTGACAGATTTGATCCTTTAATGGGTTCCATTTGATTTTATGCATCATTAATTCAAAGAAGCAGGAACTGTGTAAAGATGGTTCACATGTACAAATGTACATATTTGATAAGTACTGTAGTAATGTGTCCATATTCTGAAATTTTGCTTTCATCATATTGCAAGCACAGATTGTAAAATAATTCATTTTTCATCACAAGATTACTTTGTTTTAAAGTCTTAAACTCTAAAGTCCATGTTTTCGTTTAAATCCCAGATTTTGTGGCCTCAGGCTTTCAGACCTCCATGCACTGTTTATATACTTTATGTCCTTTTTATAGTTTGCAAACATTCTCTTCTTGCTGAATGTTCAAGGTTAAATCTATTCCTCTCGCACATCTGAATCTTCTCTTTGGTTTAGTTCACAAATGAGCATGTTTCATCCGCACCGAGAGCTGAGGATTTGGACTTATGTACACAAGTGACTAACGACTCATTTCGGGTTGACAATCGCCACTAAAATAACAATCGGGAGAAGTTTGCTTAACAGATGTGATATGCCCTAATTTCATCTCGACCGCAGAGCATGATGCCTTCACCTGTACCCCACCCACTGTACTTCTGTTTTCATATCATAGACAGATGACATGTTTTGCAGTGCTTGTCTCTACATGAGGTTGTCTCCAAAACATACACAGAACAGGCACACAATCAGCAGGCTTTGAACTTGCCGCAATCACTTTCCCCTTGTGGGCCCTGACTTTAGGTTACCACTTTGTCTTTTGCTACTGCAGGTGGGTACGTAGACAAGTAATTTCATGTTTAAGATTAACAAATGATTCAGACAGCTGTGAGAATATTTACTTTAACCGTGTGGCTCAATGTATGGCTCTCTTTCAGTGTGTACAGTGGTAGCTGTTGCATAACATGTCCGTGGACGTTGTTTTTTTTTTTTTTTTTTTTTTATTAACATGAAGATTTTGGCTAAATACTTGGATATCTTGAGTCTTGTAACTTTTCACTATTACTTTTTGACCATTTTTAATCACTTTCACAAATTTGTTCCTTTTTTCAAAAAACGTACAAATCATTCGTATGAGGTCAGGAAAACTGTTAATTATGAAAGCTTCACACACAATATCAGCCACCCACATTCAAAGCTTTCCTGTGCTGAACACAAACTAAAATCTGTCAAACTAGCGGAACTTGATAACTACTTCCTGTTTAAAAGCTCTCATCACACTTTCTGTGAAACTGAAACTTGGGGATGATTAAATTCATTCAAATCAATGCAAATGCAAAAGTGTATGTCAGAAGGAAATGTATTTCATTTGTTTCATAAAATGAAAAATTGCAGACAAAAATGTAATTCTAAAATAATTTTGACAGTAAAAAAAATAAGGATAAATATTTTGCTTCCTAAACAACTGACCCAGAAGATCAATAATTGTGTTTCTTCATTTTTTTTTAAATCATTTACAACCAAGATATTAGATTAAAACAGATTTCACTTTTCCATAATCATTTATATGTATTTACTTTTGATTTATTTAATTTATTATTATTATCATCATTACATTATAATCCATATAAAATGAACATTAAATATTTTTGTGTTTGAGAGAAAATTATGTGCAAAGTGTAAAACTGCTATGCAACTGTGTGTGTTTAGGACACACACAAAATGCCAAAATTTCCACTTTAGATTATTATCAGACAAAACATTATTTGATATGTGATCTAAATTACCCATTTCATGACTTTTACAAATAAGACTGAAAATGATCTTCTGCAATGTCTACAGTTTCACATTATAAGTTCCAGATTTTCTAAATGTTCAAAAAGCATATACCTCAAAAAACTATACTCTGCAAACTGCTTTCAGCACAGATGCTGCAATTATATTTTCTCTGTTAGGATCTGTGATAGCTTTCATCAGTTGGTAGACTTCCTTCATAGTGTCTGTCGCTGTGCTTATATAAGACCGTATATGTGATGACTTGGTAACGTCTCACAAAATGAATTTCACATTGGATTTACAGCCTTGAGATCTATGAGGTCTACTACAACCTCTCACATTTCCGCTGTGTGTGGCCTCAGAAGAATTATCACGCACCTTTCCAGAGCATGTCTGGCCAGTCCTTCTCTGATCGATCTTCTGGCCTGAGTCATTCTTTTGGCACTCACAGCTGCTCGACATGAACGCTTATATGGCTTTAGAGTCCATTTCCTGCAGCCATAAACACTCAATAGCAACAAACTATGGACGGTGATGCCAAGGCATCTTACCTGCTTTCACCTCCACATAACTGGAACAGATGTTTGATGTTAAGTCCCTTGAACTGATGATGCAATGATGAGCTTTGGTTTGCCCCTATTATGGTTCATGAAAGATTCATATTTTGGTTTTGGGAGTCCCTGACAACAGGTTTATGTGCATGCAAGGTAAAAAAAACACATAAAAGCAGTTAAATACAGTTATGTCCTAAAATTCAAGATACTAAGGCAAAAAAATATATTTTTGACTCATATTTATACCTTATAAACAGTATTACACGAACAACGACCGCAATATCACATGAGTGGCTTTTTCTGATTTGCATAAATGCAAATGTGATTTTATAAAATGGTTCCATAAATACAAAGTTGATATGGTGTTATATTTTAAACATGCTATTATTTGTTTTTGCTTAATTTTACAGAGAACATAATGACCTTTAAACCATAGCAGAACGTGTCTCTGTGCAACACAGAGGTGTTTAGTTTCTGAATGAATTAACTTTTTGAACGAATCGTGTGAACCATTGATTCAATGACCCATTCATAAAAAGATCTGTTTATTTAAAGGTGCCATAGAATGATTTGAGAGAATATTTTAAATTGTTCTCTGATATGTACATAGAAGGTATGTAG
>JAUMHG010000072.1:2855712-2886574 GCA_032359395.1 Enteromius anoplus | reverse complement strand
TCTTTAAGTCCATCTCATGAAAAATCGGAGCAGAAACAAAGGTGTTGCGTTTATATTTTTGTTGAGTGTATTTATACATTCAGTACAAAATAGTACAGAAGTCTGGGGGGATAACTTCTAAGGTTACGAAAGTAACCCATGTTACATATGGGAACTTGCATGAGAGACCAATCGCCTTCGAGTGTTAAGAAAAGGCCAATGAATATTGGCGTGCACTTGATTACATCCAGGTGTACCTCGTCACTACGTGAGTATAAGAGGGCATGGATGTAGTGCACCTGCAGGTTTTTGCTGAGGAGCCGAGCTGGCGTCATCGCGACCCAGGGTCATGGCAAGGGGTAATGTGGGATACCTTCATAACCTTAGATGTTCCCCTTCAGTTGAGTCACTCACATATGGGAACAGACCCGTGGAAAAGGCCACGACCCTGAGGCCTTGTTACGCAGAGACTGTCATGCTGACAAGCAAGCGTGCCCCGTGGGAGAGTCTGCACTTAACCTTCCCAACGCCCTGGGGGCCAAAATAGGGGCCCCGTAGGGATGCCAGTTGTACTGAAGCATGGGTTGGGGGGGTGGAGCCAGCCTCTCGCTCACCTGCTTTTTCTTCCACTGAAGACACGGGAGGATACAGCCTTTACGCGAAGACAATAGAACTTTGCAAAGGTGTTGGGTGCAGCCCAGCCTGTAGCCCTACAGATATCTGCTAGAGAGGTGCCATGAGCCAACTCATAGGATGAGGCAACACTCCATTCTTTTGTGGAGAGGGCTCTGACACCTGAGCACATCTCTAGCTGGCAAAGATAAACCAGGGAGATGGCATCTACTGTACCACCGAACTCTAGGCACGTTTTGTCGATAGAGAAAGCTTGCAGATCCACTACCCTCTTGATGGAGGCTAGCGCCAACAGAAGCGATATCTTGCGCGACAGATATTTAAGCTCGACTGAGGCGAGTGGCTCGAATGGGGCCTGCCGCAGGCCAGGAGCCAGGCGTGCAGGCTCCATAAATCAGGGCGCGGTGCCAGATTGTGCCCATCACCTGAGAAAGGAGGTCACCTGAGAAAGGAGGTCCTTCCTTTCTGGGATTTTCCAGGGAGGGGCTGCCGCGAGAAGCACTAGGTCCGCAACCAGGTTCAGGAGGGCCAGTATGGCGCTACCAACAGAACCTGCTCCTCGTCCTGCATCCCTGCCGAGGGGCGCCTATATTATTTGTGATACTGAATTTCAAGAAATGTGAAAAAAGGGTCTATTGGTCTAAAATGTTCCTATATATACTAAGCATGCAAAATTGTATTCATTTATTTATTTTATTTTCTCTTACAATTTGGAAAGTGTACTAAGTGATCCAGATATTGTATGCTATAGGTCTAGGTTACGAACGTAACCCACGTTCCCTGAAGGAGGGAACGGAGACGTTACATAGAGGAACTCGCCAGAGAGACCAATTGCCATTGAGCTTTATACAAAAGGCCAATAAATATTGACTTGCATTTTATTGCGCTCAGGTGCACCTCATCACTTTGTGAGCATAAGAGGGCACGAGCGAAATGCACATATAGGTTTTTGCTTAAGACCCGAGCCGGCGTCAGCGCAACCTCAGAGTCGTGGCAGGTGAAAATGTCCCTCAGGGAACGTGGGTTACATTCGTAACCTAGACATTACCCTTTCAGTCGAATCACTTCACCGTTACATATGGGAACACCCATGAAACAGGCCACGACTCTAAGGCCGCAATACGCGACTGGTGAGATACTTTTCAAGTTCATCAGAGGAGGATCTGCACGTAACCTTCTCAACCCTTTGCAGCCCGATAGGGGGGGATGGGGGGGATAGGCGACAGAGTTGCTTTCAGCGCAAAGGGCGGAGCGCATGAGAAGTATGAACTGTTGCATGCGGGACAAAGAATTCAATATATCGATAAGATTATGGATATAATTGAAGGGAAACACAGTGAGCTCTCAGTCCTATGGGGCAAGGCTCTCCCTGGTTTAAATAGGCCAGGGATATGGCTTCTACCACCCAGTGAGCCAACCTCTGTTTGGTGACACCATTCCCTTTCTGCTGTCCACCATTGCTAATATAGAGCTGCTGGGAGCGTCTGAAGCTCTGAGTGCGGTCAGTGTAGAGGCGCAGCCCGCGTACAGGACACAACAACTCTAAGGCTGGGTCTGCCTCCTCCCGGGGCAGCCGGGCGGAACTGTAGGCACTCTTCGTCGACAGAGAAGGCTTGTAGATCCCCTACCCTCTTAATAGGGGCCAGCGCCAGTTTTCAGCGTCAGATATTTTATATCTACAGACTGAAGCGGCTCGAAGGGAGTAAGCCGTAGCCCTGCTAGGGCGACAGCCTGGTCCCAAGAGGGCAAGAGGTGTGGTCTCGGGGGATTAACCCGACGCGCACCCCTAAGGAATCAAACGATGAGCTGATGCTTCCCGAGGGATGCGCCCTCCACTGCGTAGTGATATGTGGCTATGGCAGCGACATATACTTTAAGAGTCAAAGGGGACAGCCTACGCTCCAACTTCTCTTGCAGGAAGGAAAGCACAACTGCGATCGCACATCTCTGTGGGTCCTCTCCCCGAGAGGAACACCAGTCGACGAACAGACTCCATCTCCGAGCGTAAGCCTGCCTCATAGAGGGAGCTCGTGCTTGAGAGATGGTATCTACGACAGCGCTGGAAAAGCTGGAGAAGTCTGACCCGTGCCAAATTGTCCCCATCCCCTGAGAAAGAAGGTCCTTCCTCCAGGAGATTTTCCACGGAGGGGCTGCCGCGAGGTCTGCAAACCAAGTCCGGGAGGGCCAGTTAGGCGCTACCATTTTTCAATTCACCTGGAATGTGAATAGCGCGCAGCGATTTCAGCCGCTTGTGACTCCACAGGAACAGATGGCGGATGAGCTGTGACATACTGCGGGAACGTAGACCACCTTGTTTGTTGATGTACGCATCAGCCGCAGTGTTGTCTGTCTGGACTAACACGTGCTTGTGGCGCAGCATCAGAAGAAAATGACGCAGCACGAGAAGCACTACCAGCAGCTCAAAGCAATTGATATGCCAAAGCAGTCGGACGTCTGTCCAGGGACCCAAGGCTGCTTGCCCGTTGCATACAGCACCCCAGCCCATGAGAGAGGCATCCGTGTTGACCACAACATGCCTTGATACCTGTCCTATGGGGTACTCCTACCCGTAGGAAAGCAGGATTGTCCCACGGGCTGATTAAGTGGCGACACTCCGGGGAAACACCAATCCGAAGTGTGCCACGGTGCCATGCCCATCTCGGGACGCGATCGTGTAACCATCGCTGAAGCAGTCTCATATGTAACAGCCCCAGTGGCGTAACCGCGCATGCAGCTGCCATATGCCCCGGGAACCTCTGATAAGTTTTAAGAGGAACCACTGTTTTATGCCTGAACGTATTTAGGTAGTTCAGCATGGCCCGCGGTCTGCTCCTGAACTGCGGAGAACTCCTGGGCTAAGTCCTCGACAGTGTCAGCCTGGAAGATGGGGGCGTCGAGAAAGCTTACTCTCTCAGCGGCCAGCACCTGCGTCAGGCTCAGCCGCTCCTGGACCACTGTGGTAGATATCACCTGGCCAAGGGGCTGGGGCCACGACCTGCATCTTCCGAAGAGCGAGCTCAGTCGCAGCTTGGAGTTCCTGCATCGCCCCCTGGTCAGGCCCACTCTCGTGCAGGAGCTGCAACACTCTAGCCTGATAGACCTGAAGCTTTGCAAGCGTATGCGCGGCGGTGGCAGCCTGCCCGGCAGCGTAGTAGACATCGCCAGAGAGAGCAGACGATAGTCTACGCGCCTCGGACGGGAGATGTGGCTGATAACTAAAGGCGGAGATGCCGCGCGGGCATAAATGCACCGCAACAGCGCGCTCCACCCAAGGGATCGCCGCATACCCCCTGGCTGCACCACCATCGAGAGTGGCGAGGGGCGAAGAGCCTGGGTGCATGTAAGCTCTTTGTGCACCTCTGAGAAGAATGGCACTGGGAGAGAGCGTGGTGGGGCCGCATCTCTAGCTCCCAGAAATGCACGATCGGTTCGACATTCCGGAGAACGCCTCACCAACCGTGGGAAAAATTTGCGCTTTCTCTCGGTTGCCCAGGGAAGACCTAACGCGGCAACTCTGTGCAGTCAAAAAGGTCTTTTGCTTGCTGGATTCGCAAGATGACTGGCACATCCAGCCTTTAAAAAGGCTACCAGCCCGCAGACGCTGTCAGACGAGAGAGCAGGAAAGCAGGAACTCTTGAAATCAGGACTCTTCCTCGATCGTTCTCCAGAACTCACAGATGGGGTCTCCTGTAGTAGCTCAGAACGGCGCAGGCTTTGAAGTGAAAATCTGCATGTGCAATCCACTTAGTGCCCCCTTATACTGACACAGTGATGAGGTGCAGCTGAGCGCAATCAAATGCACGCCAATATTCATTGGCCTTTTGTATACCGCTCAAAGGCAATTGGTTTCTCCGGCGAGTTCCCCTATGTAACCTCGAAGTGATTTGACTGAAAGGGTAACACATGAATGTGTACACCTAAATGTATACAGTAAAAATAAAAGACTTGTCAAAGTTGTAAATAAAACATATTATTAGAGTAAACTTTACAATAAAATGCTATTTATGATTTTCTACTTTTTTTCTATTTAATTTTTGCATTTAAATTCATTGTGTTAGTTTCTTAGAAATGTTTAATTTTTTTTGCAATTTACAATAAAATTCTCAGTAGCATTGTCATGGTTTTATACACTTTCCTCTTACCAGCAAAGTATGTATTTTTATGGAATTCAACATATCATACATTGTAATTGTTTGTTTTGTTTTTTTTTTGTAAACAAAGGAGACAATTAGAATATATCTTACTAGAATACATTCTAGAATACATCTTAGAAACTACTATATCAGTCTTTCTTCAAAATGTACATTAATTCAATGTGTTTTTTACTGATTAGTATACTGAGTAAAAATCTTTTGTAGGTATATTAGCATACTATTTTTGCCAAAACACAGTACCATATTTTTAGCTTACATGGGAGAAAATGTATCATCTGACTGGGCATGGACACATTTCAGTTGTTCCATGTTATTTTTATTTGTTGCTAAAACAAACAGACGCATTAACGTTAATTAGCACAAAGTCTGCACTCATAAAAAAAGCATTCAGCATTGCCGGTCATTAATGGAGATGAATCACTCAAAGTAGATTTAAGAGCATAGATTTATGAAGCTCATTTGTGGCTTCCCTCAAGTCATCAAACATAAATAAAAGCTCATATGAAAACATGCCATTATTGTGGTTAAATGGGAGGGAGGGATTTCAGGAATTCCTGTTAAAGTGGATATTTTAGGAAGTTTAACTCAGCATTTATTTTAATTAGCTTTATTTGTCCTTCACTGGTCATGCAGTGCGATGCAAATATTCAGAGAAGCAGTCTCATGCATAATCATATAAAAAGTGTTTTGGCGGGAAAATGTTTTTCAACAAAACGCCACATGTTCTTAGATTTTGAGTGACTTTTAATGTTTATTCACAGTGAAAACAAAGTAAATATCTGCTTTTACATGCACAGATCAGCTTCTCTCTCAGCTTTCCCTCCTTTTTTTCCCTCTACAGGAAAGGTAGACCATGATGTCTTCTGTTATTTTTACCATTAAAATAAACAGAATGGATAACAACCGCAAACCACTGTAATCTCTCAGAAACCTCTCCTGTCATCACCAATTTCAGCCAGAGACTGTTTCAGGTACCAGCCTGTATCGTGTGATGAATGTGAGACGCTAGGAAAGTCTGTGAGTGAAGAAAAAGTGCATGGAGAGCAGCGCAGGATGGAAGTCTTCAGTAAACCCTTCTGACCCTCGGTGGCTGCGCTGAGCAGAGTGTTTATAAAGGTTTCGCCAAAGGGAGTTCAGAGCTAATTTATATAGCATTCGAAAACAAAGTGTACTCAGCGGCGCAGGACTGCAGGCTGGTGGCTGTGTATCAGTTTGATGAGTGTGTGTTTATACACGGAGCACATGTGCTGTTGTGAGGAGCGCCGTGGCCCTTCACAGACGTCTTTGTACTGGTGCCGGAGAGAAGCAGCTCCACTGCTTTCCAAATAAGAATCAAAACATTTTAGAATCAGGTTATTTAAAATGTGTTGGGGTCAAAAGTTTAGGTCAGTGTTTCTTCAAACTGTGACATACACGTTTTGAGAGAACTCAGTTAATATTTTGGTCCTTTTAAAGATTTAAAACAAGTTAGGCTAAGTGTAAAACTGCAGCTGTGTACCAGTTGAGCCACTGTGTTTTAATTTTTAAGGGGTGTTAATGAACGTATTTTATACATGTGAGTGTGTGCGGGTTTATGTGGTTTATGAGGACACAAATTTATATAATGACTTGGGGATGACATAGGTATTACAATATGAAGGTGATTTATGAGGACATTTTCAGTGTCCGCGTAATTCAAAAGGCTTAAAAAAACATACTAAATGGTGTTTTTTTGAAAATCTAAAAATGCACACAGTTTCCTGTAAGGGGTAGGACAATACCACATACAGTCTGTACAGTATAAAAACCATTATGCCTATGGACAGTCCCCATAAATCACAAAAACCAACATATATGTGTGTGTGTGTGTGTGTAATTAAACATTTGAAGTCACAATTTAGTCCTTTGTAGAATATATAAAATGTGTTATCATATACCAATACAGAAACAGAATACAAGTACAGAAGTACTTTAGGCGTGCTTTAGTATATTAGTCAACAAATCAAAAGTATACTTCTTTTAAAAGTCAAAAGATTGTTAAAAGATTTAAATGTGTTTTAAGTAAAACTTAAAGACATAACAAATGCACTTTTTTGAAAGTGTGTTAAGAAACAATCGTGCACTTAAGTGACACTTTTATTTAATTAATAGTATATTACTTTTATTTTATTAAATGTACATATATGTATGTTTATATATATATATATATATATATATATATATATATACACACACACACACACATCCATTTAAGATTTAAATGCTGGTTGAGCTCCACTTTTAATAAACCTGGAATATTCTTTACCAGGTGTGATTTAAAGCATTGTAATGTGTTTTGCAACACTGCTAAACAATATTTTCACTATAAATATTATTGTTCATTCATTGTATTCAAACACTACAAACTACATTAAATTGTCATAATATTTAGATACAGTAGTTCTGTAAATGTTCATATGCAGTGTACTCCAGACGCCAGGCAGCACATCACAGAAGAGTCTGCGTGTGACAGTGAAAACGCAGTTGTTGCTTAGGTTAGGTTAGCTTAGCTTAGCCTAAGTTAGGTTAGGTGGCATCTGAGCAGTATCATGTGTGTGAGAACGGCTCCAGACTTAAACATCGAGTGTGGCCTCAGTCTGACAGCTGCAAAACATATACAGCCAAACATATACACAGCGAGTATGTGCTTGTGCTGCATGACTTTATTGTTTTTGAGCTCTGGTTCCGTCCTGTTTGTTTTCTTGAGAGTTTAGTCTATGTCTTGATGCCTTGTGCAGAGCTGCAGTGACAATGAAGGCCTGTATTTACTCCCAGATGTGAGAATGAAATGTTAACGCAGGTTTGCCCTCTGGTGGAGAATGGAAACAAAGCATGTTTTCTATCTGTGGTATCCTAACAGTTCCAATTACATCTTTAGAAATTCTATACAATCATAATACACAATCAGATCTGAAAGGGGAAAAAAACTTAACCTTTTTATTATTATTCTGGGAGAAAATCATAGAATGAATCAAAATTGTTCATCAAAGAATCCTAAGAAAGTTTTCCACAAATTGTTATGTTTCCACAGAAATATGAAGCTGCTGTTTTCAACATTAATAATAATAATATTCAGACATGGTTTGTTTAGCAGTATTATTGATAATTATTAATAATTATTTCTAAAGGATCACGTGACACTGAAGACTCATACAATCACACCCAAAGCGAGATCAGCTGAGAGCCACTGCGTACAGATTGCAGACCATCTGCTCACTATTCTCTGAATATCGAAGTTGAGGGATGCATTTTCAGACCACGCTTAAAACAGTGAAAACTGCATTTCATTTCAAGCATCCCACCATCAAACCTTTGCGAACGCTGCATATGACCAAAGACACTGTGCAATGCCTTTTGATCAAAATCACTAGTGGTGCACAATGAACATTTTTGCATACAATTTGCATACAAGCAGACTACAAGACTATGCCAGCACAGACTTGGCACTGGACCTTATAAATAGAGTGTGAGTGTTTGGAACCCGGCTTGTCTCTCTGTTTCAGTGTACTGGCTTTTACAGTAAATGTGATCATAGGCACCGGGTGAGCAGGATCGTGCTGTGACTGTCTCCAAAGAATTCTTTCATGAATTAACCTGTTTACTTGGTTTCTTTTGTCACAATTAAATGTGGCACGGATGTTTCTCATTCATGGTGTAAATATGGAAGAGGCTTTGCAGGGACTAGAACTAAATGGCTTTGGATTGCTTTGGAAATTGCTTTTGGATGTTTCTTGCTTTTAAGCCGTGCAGGTAATATTAATCATAATCCAATTTAATACAATTTAAAATGATAAGGTCTGTTGCTTAGTGAGAGATCTTTTAAATGAATTCCTTGTTTCTTCCCAACTCTATTGAAGCTTCAAAATGTAGCTCGGCCTGTTGGATGGTTTGTAATGAAACACTTTTGGTTTGTGGTTTAGATGGGGCAGAGGTCTTATTATGATGTGTCAAATATCACACGTTTAATGGAATGACATTTAGGTGGTTAAATGTTGCAGGCAGCTGAAGTGACTCAACACATGGGTAAACAGAGCGCAACCCTGACCTTTCAGTGGTTTCAAAAGTACTTTTTCCATCTATTTTTTTCCCTTTTTAATTAAAAAAACATTTAGCTCAGAGGTGATTCGCAATATTACAAACTGTACTGTACAATAACGCATATGAGAAAGATGTAGTCCGTATCTTTTGGTGCTCTGGCGGTTAATAAACAGAACTGTGTGCGTCTTGAGGAAGAACATTGTAGCCGGATCTGCTTTTCTCTGTTTATGTCTATGATGAATCGTGCAGGCCCTGGTCTACTCTGCAGCGGTACCTACCTGAACCAGCCTAAATAGTCCGGATATAAACGCTTATTATAGTTTTATGGTAGTGATTCAGGGCGAGCCAACAACAAAATGTTTATGTATTCAGCTTTGAATATTCAGTTCCGCAGACTGAATGCATATACTTAAATGTTGTTGTACTTGGTGTGTGTGTGTTACAGAAAGCAGCAGACACACAGGCCAGTCCTGATGGCAGGCGCTTGGGGGTCAGCCTGCACTGGACTTTGGCTCTAGCAGCTCATTGGGCCCTCACTTCAACTCTAAACATTTCACAGGTCAGTTAACTGTTTACTTTATACACTTACACATGTATGGAAGGCTTTTTTAACAAAGAAATGAGCAATAATATTCAGCAACAATGCTTTAAATTGATTAAAAGTGACAAAATGAGACATTTTTGTAACATGCATATGATGATGGTATAATTTCTAAAACTTCCACTTTGAAATCAATTTTTGAAAGTTTGAAACACATTTTGTATGACCAATTCTGTCACGTGGTATTAAATAAAAAAATCCTGAAATGTAATGGATCATCATTTCTACATGTTGAACACTGATTAAAAAAAATCATAAATGCTGTATAGAAGGATTTCTGAAGGATCATGTGACACTGAAGACAAGAGCAGTGATGCTGAAAATTCAGCTTTGCCACAGTTGAATGAATTGCATTTTAAAACATATTAAAATAGAAAACAATTATTTAACATCATAAAAAAAATATTTCATATTGTATATTAAATATTACAGTTTTACTGCATTTTTGAGAGGTAGTGTAAATGTACTTAAAACTAATGTCTTGAAGTTTTTGTTTACATAATATGTATGTGTGCTGAGTGTATTTATTTTGTGTATATAAATACAAAAAAATGCCTGTATTTCAGAAATATATGTTATGTTTTCATATTAAATATATTTATTTATAATATAAATATGGACATACAAATACATGTAAATATTTTCAAAATGTATAATGTTTATACAAAGTAGTCTTTAAAAGGCTCTCAAAATATCTATTTTTCCCCCTTAAGCTTTTTGGTTGAAATATGCCCTGGACCTGTTTTCGACAGCTTTCGTGAAATTCATACAGATGTTAGATTCTTCATGCATAGCTCAGTAATATCTTCCACATGAGCAGTTCTTTATGCCATTTTAAACAGCCAGACCACCTTACTGAAAGAAAGATTTCCCTGTCGTTGACCATCTTCAATGTCTCTTTGCTTTCAGGACGAGTGCCCATGAGGTCGTTGACGCTGGTCCTCCTCGTCCTGATCAGCATCCAGGCTGCACTCATCATGGGAGGCCACACCCAGGCGCAGGGGCCAGCCAATCAGCACGCAGCAGCACATCACTCACCCAGGCCGCATGGCCAATCCAAGCAGGACACTCACTATGACGACCTGATCCCCAACGTGGACCCCAAACTCTTCAACAAGCGCCGTTACCGCTCACCTCGCGTGTTGTTCAGCGACATGGTCCCTGCGGAAAACGATACGGGGAACCCCAGGCGCCCACGTGTCCGGCGGAAGGCCAGCGACTTCTTGCACCGTGGCGAGTACTCGGTGTGCGATAGCGAAGAGCACTGGGTCGGCAACCTGACCCGAGCCACAGACTTAGCGGGCAATGAAGTCACAGTGCTGCCACACGTTCGCATCAACAACGTGGTGAAGAAGCAGATGTTCTACGAGACCACGTGCCGTGTATCGAAACCCCTCGGGGCGCCCAAGCCGGGGCAAGGAGCCAGCGGTGTCAAAGCGGGAACCTCCAGCTGTCGTGGGATCGACAACAAGCACTGGAACTCTTACTGCACCAACGTGCACACCTACGTGCGGGCGCTTACGTCCTTCAAAAACCAGATCGCCTGGAGGTTCATCCGAATCAACGCCGCTTGCGTGTGCGTCCTCAGCCGCAACTCATGGAGGCACTGACTGACATGTTGTCTCGGCCAATCCACTGCAGCCTCCAGTCATGAGCCCCTCCCACCCATCAGTAGTAACAGCAGCCGCACTGCCAACCTCAGTGATCCGAGGCTCCGCACCTTTTCTGATATCTCTATGACATTGCAAACCCAGTCCCCTCCTACCCTACCTCACTCTGTAAATTATTGGTGGTTTAAGTTATGAGGACTGCATGACCTATTTATATAGTTTATACGGTAAGAATATAAATATAAATATGAATATATATATATGTGTGTGTGTGTGTGTGTGTGTGTGTGTGTGTGTGTGTGTGTATACAGGTACATCCAAAAAAAAAATTTAATAGCATAGAAAAAGGTCAAACATTTTTTGTCACACGTTTCAGAAAAGAAAACCCATATATTATATAGATCTATTACACACACAGTCAAATATTTCAAGCGTTTATTTCTTGAAAAAACACAGTGGACCAACACCAGCAGATGACATGGCAGCCCAAATCATCACAGACAGTGGAAATTTCACATTGGACCTCAAGCAACTTGGTTTCTGTGTCTCTCTACTCTTCCTCAAGACTCTGGGACTCCAAATTTTTACTTTCATCTGAAAAGAGGACTTTAGACCACTGAACAGCAGTTCAGTTCAGCCCAGGTAAAACGCTTCTGGTGTCGTCTCTGGTTCAGGTGTGGCTTAGCACAAGGAATGTGACATTTGTAGCCCATTTCTAGTATTTGTTCTGTTCTCGGTCCACTTCTTATGAAGCTCCCCCAATTTCTTGAATCTATTTTGCCTGACATTCCTCTCAAGGCTGCAGTTGTCCCTTTTGTTGGTGTACCTTTTCCTACCACACTTTTTCCTTCCACGCAACTTTCTATGAATATGCTTTGATACAGTACTCTGTGAACAACAAGCTTCTTTAGCAATGAACTTTTGTGGCTTACCCTCCTTGTGAAAGGTGTCATCGACTCTCTTCTGGACATCTGTCAAGACAGCAGTCTTCCCCATGATTGTGTAGCCTACTGACCCAGACTGACAGACAATTTAAAGGCTCAGGAAACCTTTGCAGGTGATTTGAGATAATTAGCTGGTAGATTAGTGTGTGACACCATTACTTTCCAATTCTAAACTTTTTCACAATATTTTAATGATATACTCTTTATACAGAATTTTGGGTTTTCATTATCTGTAAGCCATAATCATCAAAATTTCAAGAAATAAAGGCTTGACATATTTCACTCTACGATGTAATGAATCTATATTATATGTGGGTTTCACTTTCTGAAATTAGTGACAAAAAACATTGACCTTTTTCATGAAATTCTAATTTTTAGAGATGTACCTGTACAGTATACATAAAGCAAGCTTTTGTTTTGTTGTTGATGCTCTTATTTATTAAACACCTCACTTCAGTATGTCAATCCAGGACTGCTTCTGTCATAATCTTATATCTCCTGCTTTAGTGTGAAGAGTTGATCTCATGGGGAGACGTAACTATTTTACGAGGTGCCAATTTTTTATTTCTTTATACAAAAACTTCATGAATTAAGGTTCACCTCTATATATGACTGTCAGATCATATGAAGATTTGGAAAGTCTATACCAGGGGTGGAGAACTCCGGTCCTGGAGAGCCGCAGCCCTGCAGAGTTCAGCTCCAACCCTAATTAAAACCCACCTGTCTGTAGCTTCCAAGTTACTCTTCAGACCTTGATTAACTTGTTCAGTTGTGTTTGATTAGGGTTCAAGCAAAACTCTGCAGGGCTGCAAATTTGCCAACACGTAAAATAAAAATGTCTATAAGACCTGAATATAGAGCTATCTTGATTTTGTGGAAAACATCAGTCTCAGGTACCAATCTGTCACAATCCGTTGGTGTTTACCAAAATCTACACGCTATGTATATATTAATTTTAATTATTAACTTAAAAAAATAATAAAATGTACATTTAAAAAGATTTCTTCTTTTAGACGAATCCAATCTGAGTTATGATCAAAATTGCCCAGACCTCTCCAAGCCTTTGAATAAAACACACATTTGACCATTGTTCATTCGTTATAAACAGCATACAAATTGTATGCGTAACATTAGCTACATGTAGCACTTCACTAACATTCTAATGTCCATGCAAAATCCTTCACATGCGCCAAAAAAAAAAAATGTTTGGGCACCGCACGCTGATTTTACAGCGAACCTTTTAAAATAAACAGTGTTTGGTTGACTGCATTTTAGTTTTATGATGAATAGCTGAAATGTCAGGCAGCAGGAGAACTAATGCTGTTTGTGTGCATGAGGCGCATGTGCGATCAGGTGGATTGAATCAAATAAAGTTTTTTTTGTTTTTTTTATGCATTAAGAGAGTTACAAAAACGAGTGTTGCCTATTTGTTGCACAGTCTTCTTTTGTTGATCTGATCTGAACTTTATTATAGCCCCGTATATAATTGGCATCTCCTATTAATTTTTATTCCTTTTAAATACTTTATTTTTGATTTCTCCACGCATGATGCAACGATTGAATCTTTGTAGTCTACTGTTCGCACTGCTCCTAGCACATAAAGCACTGAATTTAAAAAAGAAGAAAAAAAGACATTAAAATCCTAGCGATCTATTAATGATCTTTGATTGAAGATCAGGAACATATCGAATCCTGTTACAATTCTCCAGCTGATTTAAATACTGTGCGGAAGTTCAGGTGACTCCAAAACCTTTAAGAAACAAAAGCTAATGTTACATATGTGGTCATTTTATTATTTCATCTACATATTTGCATATACATTATTGCATATTATCCCCAAATGAAAAAAGAGGTTGTAGTATTAAATGCATTGTGTGCTTCAAACTATCAAAGTATATATATATTAGGGGCGGGCATAGATTATTATTTTTTTTTTTTTTTAAATCTAGATTCATTTAGATTAATTTTGAAAATAAATGGCTCGTTTGAGTTCTGCTAAAGACTTTGTGTGCTACCTATTATATTTGAGATATCTGTGTGTCAGTACTGCCATCTTAAAAGTAGGGGTGTGAATCTTGGTTTCACAATTCAATGCAATAACATTATTATTATCAACACAATGGCACAGTTTCACAAACATGGCCTAGTTTAAACCAGGACTAGGCCTTAGTTAAATTAAGATATTAATGCATCTTTTACAAAATTTTAAGATTTTTCAGAGCAAGATATTTACAGTACAAGCAGTTCAAACATGCATTTTAGTCTGTGACTAGCTTAAGCCTTGTCTGTGAAACCAGGAGAGTATCACTTTCTCCTTCAGTATTACTGCACATGGCTACATTTTAAATCAAATTTATTTTGTGCAAATTGTTTTTATCATTACATAAACAGGCTACTCTTTTAAAATTATGACTTTTTTAAAAAAAAAAGTGTCTTCACTTTTAAAAGTTGGATTTTTCTTTTTTCCTCTGCATTATAGATCATAGACAGTGGCAGCTTTAACAGGCTGGATTCAGACTAATGCATGGATCTCTTTCGATATCAGATGTTTTGCTCTGCTCAGAAAACCTAACTGACAGTGTGGTCATCAGTTTTGTATAAAAGCATTAGAAAATGCAAGTGCATTTAACCGCAGCCGCGATCAGACGCTTCAGGACAAACACAACGTGCACATGACACGCAAGTCTGTCAGCGCGCAGGTTTCGTTTAACCGCACTTATTTTTGCACCACGGAACGCTTCTTACTGGATGAGTTTCAGTGGACCGATTATACTGGAGCACAAACTACCGTTTCTAATATTCTGAATGTACTTGAAATTAGGGATACTGTTCTCAGGTCAAATATTTATATGTGATTAAAATGCGATTAATTTTGATTAATTAATTACAAAGCTTTTAATTAATTAGATAATTTTTTAATCGAGTATATATATATATAAACTGTATACTTGCAGATAGTAAAGTAAGTCCAATAAGTTGCAATTTCATCATTTCTTAAAACACTTCGAAGAAATACACTTTATTAAATGCTGTAAGTTGGACAATATTTATTTAAAGACAGCAAGTTCAATAAACTTGACGTTGGTGCAGGTGAGTGCGTTCGCTGGCTTGTATGAGTCTCCTTGTTGTTAAGCAGATGATAACAGGATCGCTCTCACAAGTCTTAATGTCTTTCTTTAGGTCAGTGGAGAGGAGCGGGGCAGTAGGTTACGAGCGGTCTTCTGTGGAGACAGGTAAGTACAATGAGGTGAGTACAGTGGTCACGTGAGATAGGATGAATCCAACAGCTTCAGCACTGCGTGGGACTCATGCCGGTGAACAGCAGGCAAGCTCGAGAAGAGATCAGAATTCCACTTGTGAGCGCGCAGCAGGTTGGTAGAGGAGCAAACACACACACAGAGTAAGTATTCCGTTTACAAGTGCCCAGGTAGAATTCAAATAGAGATAGAGTGGTCATGGAGGTGAGAATACAGGTAAGTATAGAGGGTTGTTACCTCGATCTCAGCCGATGAGCTACAGAACTGTTTGGAATATAAGCAGTGCTTAATTAGATCCAGGTGCCTCTGATTAGTACTCCGGTGACTGAGAGCGTGCTGTAGCGGCTGTACTGGGACCAGTGCAGCCTGATAACGTGACAGCTTTATTTCAAAATACATTTCAACTCAATATGTATTAAAATCTTTAATTTGGCTTTAAAAAAGCCTTAATTTGAGGTGATTTTAACTATGATAGTTATGTTAACAGGCACATTTAAGTATTAACATTAAAGTAATCATTTTTAAATGCAAAAATTGCAAACATTTTTAAATACATGACACAAGTTTTAACAGAAATATACGGACATTAAAGTCTACCATAAATATTTGTTGGTTCATGATAACCATATTTCAAAGACAACAACATTAAGAAATGACATATAAAGATGCATTTAAGCATACTTAATTGGTCCAAAAAAGCAAAAAACTAAGAAAACAGGAATTCAATTCCACAAATAATGTTTTCCTCTACAGTAAAACCTGACAACCTTAAACAACTTAGCAAAAATGTTTACATTCCCATTTGAGTAGTACTGGAGTAAAAAATATAATGCCTCATTTAGTAAACTACTGCAGATGCCATGTAAATCTCAGTACCAGCGTATCCTAATGTCTTTTTTTAGCCTCTTAAGACCGAACAAGCTTTAGGAATTTATTTCTTGTTGATATTGAAAATGCTTCTCATAATTATATATATATTTTCATGGAATACTGAAATACAATTTCTTTCCCTATTTAATTTTCATGTCTCCCAAAATGCGTAATAAACATGCTTTTAGTCCCGGTGTCCTCATATGAGGACATTATATAAATCAACGGCCTGTTTTGTAACAGAAAGTCATATTTTGATTTGAAACCCCATAACATTTTCCTGAGATGTTGATGTAGGACACACAATTTAAATGATAGTTATAAAAAATACAGAGTGTCACTAAATTAATGTCATCCATTTTTGAACACCAAGGAGTGTTCATGGTCAAACATCCAATCATTAGGTATCTCTAAAAAGTCCTGAATGTGCTCTGTACAGGACATCCAGACTGAAAACTGTGGCATGTAGAATTTCAAAGAAATTCCCTAAAATATAATGTCCTCATATGAGGCCGTAGCGTCTTAAAAGGGTTAAAACTGACATAGCAAGACATCTCATATTGTATTTGTGATCCACTGTAAAATTAAAAAGCGTTGCTGTTTATAATGCATAGCAACTCCAGTTTTCATGTTCGTGTCGACAGATGTGCAAACGTGCATCATAAGTTCATCCAATGACGTCGAGCTGGCACTCAAAAAAAGCATCTCCCTGTCTGTTTCCCGCTCAGTGATGATAATATTGTCTGGAACAGGCTACTGAGGAACTAGCTGGGATCCCTCGAGTTCTTTCCTTATCATAAAAAGAGCTCAAATAAATGAGACAAAACTTGCACTCGTAGTGTAATCAGCCGTACAAGTCGACCTTGATTGCCAGCTAGACTCCTGTTCTGGGTCCTCGGTCGCCTCCAGAAGATATACAATGGGAAAGACAAATCTAGCATTATTAAGTGCAGCTCCAGCCGTGAAGATGGTGTGTAAATCAAAGCATCTGTGTAGCCACTAGTGAGGAGCATGAGGCACAACATCTGGAACCTCGCACGGGCAATGATGGATTAATGAAGGTCCTAGCTCTGGATCTCTAGTGTCCTGACTGAACCTCTGTCCGTGCAAGAAGATGTTTATGTGTTCTGGTTACAGAGTTCAGACAGAAACAGAGGACCACGGGAGATAATAAGTGTGTGTGAGGGGCAGGTGGGGACCAAATGTCCCACTAAGGATGAGAAAACATGAAATCACCCACACTGTTGGACCGTTCAGTGAGCTTGACAATTGATATCAAAACAATGTCAAAAGGTTTCTATAAACCAGTGGTTCTTTTTCAGGGGGCAGCCCAAAAATTGCTAGTTATGGCATGCAAAGAAACCGACTCTGTAACGTAGAAATTGGGGGTGTGTTTATATGAGCCGTTTTAGGGGGGTGTGGTCAAGTCATAACTTTTATACAGAATATCTCTTTGGTTTTGAAACTTGAATCTTTGCAACTTCAGAGATTTTATCTATACACTATCAGCTTGTAACACTCCAATGAGAAAGGAAAACTTGAAATCACATCATATGACCACTTTAATGTAATAAATTTATTGTAATGTGTGTTTAAAAAAATGAGTAAAGAATAAGTATTACTTAATAACAGCATATGTAATGTAAAGCTACTAAAGTCGAGGGCATGCTGGCACTGACAAAGTGCTAAACCGTTGTGAAAACTACACACAAAAGCACCTTCAACAGCTTCTTATGTAGTAATTACAGTGTCAATGTCACTATAACTGAATTAAAGCCCTTAAAAGCCAAAAGCACTAAAGTGCACCTCTGATGTAACTGATAGCCTGCCGTGCGAACTCAGAATAAAGCGAAAGGTGCAGAATCGTAGTGGGTGGTTTTCCTGGAAAGACTGTTGCAACTGCAGAGGCCCTGTCAGAGTTTCACACACAACAACAGAGCAGTATTAGATCACGTAAAAACTGTGCCACTCTCATTTGCTTTTCCTGTGAATATTTAGAAACTAGAATTATGGCATGCCAAGACTTGTATTCGACATGAGAAAATGATCTGACAGACATTCCTTGAGATGCCTTATGTGTGAGTAACTTTAACACGTTTGTTACGTTTGTGTACTGATTTGAGTAAGCAACTGGTTACATACAGTAATAACATCAATTTAATATGTTTATGCAAAAATGTATTATTACTGATGTTTTATGGGCTATTTATGACCAAACAATTTGTATTACTTCATACTCTACTTAGTTTGTAACGCTGACTGACTTAAAATGTTATCAAATTGCCACAAAAAGTCAAAAAAATTTATCTGGGGACAGTCGTGGCCTAATGGACAGAGAGTAGAATTTGCAACCCAAAGGTTGTGGGTCCAAGGTCCGGCAAGGATTGTAGGTGGTGTGTGGGTGCTTGTTCACTTCTCACTGCTGTGTGTGTGCACTTGGGTGGGTTAAATGCAGACTCCTAGAATGGGAAACCGTGCCTGGCCACATTTCATATCCTTTTCCTTTCCTCTAATTTCCCTGTAATAGAGTAAGTGCGCCATCTTGTGGTCAAACATATCTATACAGTCTCTAAAATGAAATGAAAAATCAATCTCATGCGTCCCAACAAATCAAAAGAAAACTGAAATTTTACAAAAAGTAAAGCTTTTTTTTTTTTTGCTCATCATTTTTGTGACGACTATGCACATTTGTTTGCAGTTTCTGCAAAGCAAAACTATAAAATAAAACAGAATAAAATTAAATAAAACATTGAATTATTTTGTAATTAGACAGCATAACACTTAAAGATAGACCAGAAAATGATAAAAAGAAAAAAAAGAAAAATAGACTCTCTTTGTATCACTTTATCTAATATGCCAGCTGGCAACACAGTCCACAAAATGATGCTGTAAATTATAATTTAACATAATTCAAGTGTACTTTTGGTATATCTACAGTCAAATTAACTTATCCCATTATATTATATCTGGTACTTAACAATGACACAGTTACTGATCTTTTCTTTTTTTTTTTTTTTACTTTGCTAATAAAGTGAAATATCAACCCATGTATTTCATTGACAAGTTAATATGAGCAACTGTTAACACCCAAGCACTTATCATACACAAATCTTGTACTTAGCAGCCCGAGCCTAAATACACTATAAAGCTCTTTGCTTTCAAACATGCCAGCCTTTAAATGAGAGTTCATTGGTAATACAAGACAGATAAGGTTACTGATTTGTTATTCAAATGTTTAATTAAGTTTAGCTTCTATTACCAAAATGTTAGGAATTAAAACCTGCTGTTGTGATTAATTTGGTTTGAAAGTAATGCTGAAGAGAGCAGTAGCAGACAGTCACTGGACCCCTGATTGCCACCCATGAGAAATGTCCTCTACAAAAAGGATTGCACAAAATAACACAGACACACGCACACACACCATCATTATGTGATTATCTTATATCCAGTCTCTAGGGGTTGACAGCACATCTGCTCATATCATTCTGTTGTTCCAGAAAAGACAAGAGACTTCTTATAGAGACATGAAATCATTCTTCTTCAGAGTGAGAGGCAAATACAAATTAGTATCCTGGCTTTAAATTCAATTCATCTTGCACAAATGATTGCACATGGATTATGTACTGCTATGGGTCAGCACCTCGTGGACTCCGATTTATTCCCATGACCCCCATTGACACTCGTTGTAATGTATTGTAGGCTCTTCTGTTACAGAAATAAAGGCAGAGCTCTTAATGTGAATCTGTGAATCTCAAAGGATGAGCTTAACCATTGCCCTCTGTCTTCCCTCTTTCTCACTCTCCCTCTCACTACGGTTGCCAGGATATGGCTTTTCTGTTGCCAGGATACGGCCCCATCATACTCTAGGATGAGCGTTCTCAAAGGAAGCAAGCCGACTTCTGTGGGACCTGGAGAACAACCTTGAGTGGACAGTTTTGTATTTTATCTTGTGTTTTTAAATGCACTGTACTTAATGTTTTTATTCTTTAGGATTACTTGCAGATGCCACATTGACATAATGATAATCTGAATAAACTTTTTTTTTATTCATGTATATTTTTTCCATTATAAAGAAACGTTTGTATATTGAATAGTTTTCATAGATGATGGTTCTTAATCAAACTATCATGGCTTTATTATTTAGTGTTGCAACAACTAAGAGCTAGTTAACCGGCAAAAGAAAAGGCCAGGCGTTAATTACTTTCATGTCGTTCCATAGTAAGAACTTTATTTTTGATTAAATCCGAGAGCTCTCTGGAACTGATATAGGTAGTAAGGACTTTACTAAAATAATCCATGTGCCATCAGTGGTTCATCCTTAATTGAATTAAGCTACAAGAATACATTTGTTCACAAAGAAAACAAAAATAAAGGCCTTGTTCAACAACACTTCTCCTCCACATTACTCTGGTGCCATTTTGGAGAGTAGATGAGAGTGGTTTCCAAAGAATAAAAATACAGTGTCAGTGGGACGCAGAGGAGAGGAGCTGTTGAATAAAGTCATTATTTCATCCGAAACATCTTAATTTGTGTTCAAAGATAAACGGAGGTCCATCATTTTACAAAGAAAACAAATATAAAATAGATATAAATAATGACGTCAGATGGATATGTTATTTTCATTGAAAACAAGGTGATAAGGGTGAGTAATTAATAACCTAATTTAAATTTTGGGTAAACTATCTCTTTAAGCCTCCTTTACTAATAAAAAAAAACCTGACTCAAGGACTCCTTTATGAAATGGCCTCTACTTTTTCCAATAAACAATGCATGCTATTATTAAATATCAAAAGGAAAGACAACTGAAAGATAGGTGGTGAGACAAAAGTCAACACAATCTAAGAGTTACAGGCTTGTAATAAAAATATCCTTAACGAAACCTGCTAAAAGACAACATTTTTCTATAATTTTTTTTGTCTTTATATGGTAATAGATTTTTACAAGTGAATTTAATTCAGTTTTAAGACTATGATAAGATAGGTTAGCATTCGAAATCTTTTGATGGTGAAAGAAAAAAATGTACCTTACAGAATGTTAAGAAATATATAAGCTTTCTTACTCCAGGGATTCATTTTGAATTTCATTATATTGGAAACAGTGTATTTTAAGTGTAATATTTGCACATTTGAATATATAACAGACTAGGTGAGTATGAAGGCTTCATTCTTGACCACCTTGTTCTGCCTACTTTTATGACATATTTCTAGCATTTGGCTCAAGTGTTTGTGTGTGCAGAACTTTGATTACATAGTGGGTAAAGTTTTACAGAGCTTCATTTACATGTACATTTTGATTTTCAATACTTTATACAAAAAAAAAAATAATAACATAAAATAAATGACTCGATGGCTACTTTAAATACTGCCTTGAAGTGTGGATTTACTGTGTGTAAACTGCCCTTTTTTTAGTTTTGGCATTGTCTGGGACAGGCTTCTTGAAAGCTTCCTTCAGTTGGTCTGGAACACCAAACACAGAAAAGTCTGTTTTGGAACTATGCTCAACAAATCAAATTCATTCACAAAACTGCTGCAGAAAAATAAGAAATTTTTAAAGGCATCATATGATGTAGCTAAAACGTCTAAGTTACGGACATAACCCACGTTCCCTGAAGGAGGGAACAGAGAATTAACGATTCGATTACCTGGGAATCAGCTCATCTCTGTGCCAGTGGATCTGTAATTTTCTAACTGACAGACCACAGGCAGTAAGGATGGGCGGACACATCTCAGCCTTCCTCACTCTGATAACAATGAGACGGCCTATCTGAAGAAAATTAGGAACCTGGAGAACTGGTGCCAGAGCAACACCCTCCTTCTAAACGTCAGCAAAACAAAGGAGCTGATAGTGGACTTCAGCACTGAGCAGGAGAGAAACTACCAGACACCCATAATCAACGAGAGCCCAGTGGAGAGAGTGAACAGCTTCAAATACCTCAGCGTTCACATCACACAGGACCTGTCATGGTCCTGTCACATCAACACTGTGGCAACTAAGGCCCGACAGCCTCTCTACCACCCACCACCCCTCCAAGGTGCTCAGGAACTTTTACTCCTGGACCACTGAGAGCATCCTGACGGTAAACATCACAACCTGGTTTGGGAACAGCACCATGCAGGACAGACGAGCCCTACAGAGGGTGGTGCGATCAGCTAAGCGCACCATCCGCACCGGGGGAGAGCGCGGCGGGGCTGCATCTCTGGCATCTCTGCATCTCGGCCCTGACCTGCACTCGATCTACAGCAGGAGGTGCTGGACCAAGGCCAGAAAGATTGTGAAGGACCTCAACCATCCCAACAATGGACTGTTTTCTCTGTTGAGGTCAGGAAAGCGATTCCACACTCTGAAGGCTAACACAGAAAGGATGAGGAAGAGCTTCTTTACGCAGGCAATACGGTCTCTCAATCAGTACATCACACAGTACTGATCCACTTTGCACATCCACACATATGGACACTGTAATCTCTAATCTCTACTACACTGAATTCAGACCATCACTCACTTTCACTTTACTATCACTCCACACAATCTGTACTTGCAATTTGCACTAACACTTGCAGTTGGGAGGAAGCTACGTGAGGATAAATGAATAGAATTTACAAACCATTTGTTTCCAGTATGCCTCTTTACTCACTTTCACTTACCGTGCACAGCACAGCACACTCTTACTCTTGTTGGGTGTATATATACTTTATATTATATTAACTATATTACTATACTATTGTACTATATTTATATAGTCAGATTCTATTCTACTTCCATTCTCTCTTTATTCAATTTTATTTATTTTCTTATATTTGTATTATATTTATCCACTGTACTTATTTTTATTTTTTATTTTTATACACTGTACTTATGTTTATATTCTACCTCCTTTAACTGTTTTACTTAAATTGTTTCTTAATATGTCAATTTGTTGGGGCAGTCGTGCAATACATTTCACTTCGTGTCGTACCGCGTATGTATATGAATGTGACAAATAAAATTTGAATTTGAATTTGACGCTGCCGAAGACATCTCAGCCTCTCGAGGCGCCCCGAAGGACACACTCGGCCCTGATACGGGGGGAGCGGTCTCCATTGGGAGGACCACGGGACTACGCGGGTCGCCACAAGTTCACACTGTCACACCGGTCGGAACATTCTGAGCGGTCACCTGGAGGTGAGCTGTGAACTTGCTACGGTCCAGCGATTATCCGCGGGAAGGAATGAGATGAGCCGTCTCACGAATGAGAGGCGAGTCTTCAACGTAGCCATGGTCATACGCTCGCAATGAGTGCATGCTCGAACGCCGCCTCAGCATTCTCTCGGCCCAGGCACGTGAGACAGCACTCGTGTCCATCCGAAGAAGTGAGGAAACTTCCGCACCCAGAAACGCAGGGTCGGGTTGACATTTCGGAGAACGTTTCACCAACTGCGGAAAATCTGCTCTTTTTCCTGGTTGCCCAGGGAAGACCTTACGCAGCAAATCTGCATGTGCACGGCACTCGTGCCCTCTTATACTCACACAGTGATGAGGTGCACCTGAATACAATCAAGTGCACGCCAACATTCATTGGCCTTTTGTATAAATCTCTAAGGCAATTGGTCTCTCAAGCGAGTTCCCATAACGTCGAAGTGATTCGACAGAAAGGGTAAAGAGTGTTATTTTGTGTATTTGGTGTAACGCAATGTTTACGCAGTTTTAGGTGCTAAAAACACATTGTTTTCCACACACTGTAATTTTTTTTTGTTTCTCCTCTAAGCCGCCTCTGAAACGGGTCAATTTGTACAAAGCTCATTGTTCTAAAAAAGTGAGGTGTGCTCTGATTGGCCAGCTATCCAGTGCACTGTGACAAGCACGTGGCGGAAATGTTACGCCCCTTAACATAACGTGATGCCGTGACAAAAAAAACAATAAAACACATTACAAACAAGGCATTTGTTGCATCCAGTAGAGACGTAATTATTGGTTATCATGACTTTGCACTGTCTATAGTACTGTGCCTCATAAACATAACACCATGTCTGCATTCGTGATCAAAGAAACGACAAACAACAAGCACAATCCTTCACTGCTCAAAACTCACGATTGAATAGTAAGTAGCAGGTTCTTTTAATAATAAAACGTTACCTACTTGAAGGTTGTGAGTCAGAAGCTCCAGACTGCCCTTGCAGAGGAACAGTTAGATTGCTCTGTGTACAGCCACCATAGTCTTCTTTCTAGGTTTTAGGAGTCAGTTCTCCGTAAATGCGCTGAACTTTTGTGCATCATTTGACCCCTTTAACAACAACTGTTATATAACAATATGCCACTTTTTCCAAAAGTCAAAGAATTTTGAAAATGTAATTTTGTTCATATATAGTGCAAAAAATGTCTATCCCTCACAGCCTTGTTTTTGTCTGTATGCAATTTAACATGCAGTCTAACTAGGATTATATTATAAAATCTGTGCTCTTTTAAATGTTTTAAACTGAGACATATGAGTTTTGAAAGAAAGATTACAGTTGCTCTGTGATTGGATTAGGAACTGCTCGGCTCGTTTGGTAATGAAGGTAAATTAACCAAGACACTGTGCAGGCCCCTGGCTGCTTTGATCAAAAATAGCATGGACATGTGTCTCAGAAGGGTCACATACACACACTAATCTAATGAGAGATATTATCTAATGAGCTCTGAAGTATCCTCCATTAATCTGTAACTGGAAACAGTAAACACAATTTCACCCACCTTCTCTGTCAAGGCAGAAAAATCCAGATGGCTAATTTGAAAAACAAACAAAAAAATAATAATTTCATTCTGTACTACATGATTATAGAATGAATAATTGAGCCTGTTCCTGACACCATTTAGTTAAAATTCACACAAGGTTTAATAAGTTACCAGTTCAAGGTGTGTAAATACACTGGCTTGTGCATTTATTCTTTTTGTGCTGTCGAAAGTAACCAAGACCAAAGCGATGCTGATAATGTTTGTGCAATGACAGGTTTTGCAAAAATGGTGGCACAGGGTGGTAATACTGCACACCCCAACAGGACTTTCTTCTTCTTGACTAAAAGTGCTATATGTTGTCATTTTAAACATGATTGTTTAAACCTCTGATCATCTCAAGTAGGTGCAGAACAACTGCTGGATAAATTGTGCTCTAATCTAATTTTGTGCATTATAATGTTTTGCTGTAACATTATAAAGCAAGCTATGACATCAGTTTTAATTACTGTAAGTGTACTCGCTGAGACGCAACACTTCCTAAAAGTACAACAATTGCTACAGATGACAGGATGTGACTTGAATTTAAGAAATGCATTGCACAATAGCTCTGAACCCTTGTGCATAAAATGCACATAAGAATTAAAACAGATGCATGGCGTTTTCATTTGTTTTTGTTTGTTTGTTTGTTCGTTTTACAGATTACTAGGGCTGTTACTAAATAAAAAACAAATTAAATTAATAGGACAATATGCATACTGTATATTTATGCAATCCAATATGTATGTTGATTAATGGAATACTTGGTGTTCAATATTAGCTCAGTTGAAAGCATTGATGGTACAGTATATACTGTAGTGATGAGTACCAAAAATATTTTGTTGTCATTTTCTTTTAAAATAGCTAAAGTCATTGTTATAGTGAGGAACCAAATGGTATATAATCAAATTAAGCACACTTTATCCAGC
The DNA here is from genome assembly GCA_032359395.1 of Enteromius anoplus. Classification (NCBI taxonomy): domain Eukaryota; kingdom Metazoa; phylum Chordata; class Actinopteri; order Cypriniformes; family Cyprinidae; genus Enteromius; species Enteromius anoplus. The sequence continues at coordinate 2,860,817 of JAUMHG010000072.1, read as the reverse complement.
CCTATATTGCTCAAATGCAGCCTCTAAATGTATTTTGCCCTTTGTTTCCTGGGCCACAAAAGACACAACACATGGATCCTTCATAGCCCAGACTATCCAAATATAGTAATTAATTTATTTATTTGTTTGTTTGTTTGTTTGATTGATTTTTGAGAGAGAGAGAACGCTGAATTGCACCTTTAAATGTAAGTATCAGGTTTCAGCTTATTTGAATATCTACCAATACAAATATTACAAAATAAACACTTCAAAACAGTTCATATACCATATTTTACCAAGAAGGGATTTTATAGATAGTTATATGGTTTGTTAAACAAATGTACTATTGTTTAGACAGGTTGTATATATAATAGTTTTGTTTTTGTTTTTGTTTTTTAATGAGGCAATGAAAAGACGAGAAAGAAGGTGAAACAACCACCACCAATTCGTCCAGATTCGTACAAGGTGCCAAATTCGTGCTAATTCTTACTAATTCGTACAACCTCACTCCTATGATTTTGTAGGATTTGTATAAAACCCCGTCAGGTTTAGGGCGGGGTTAGGTGTTGGTCATTCTTACAAATTCATACGAATTTGTAAAATATCGTAAAATATGGACGAATTGCCGTGAGATCAGGTTGGGTGAAAAGGAAAAAAGGTAACACACCAAAACCAATAAGAAACATATGAACAAATGTTGAAAATGCCTTACAAATTACACAGCTAGACCTTTCTGATACTTTTGTGATTTTCTTTTTTAGAATAACAGAAAAGAAGAGAAATAATTAAAAAGTAGTAAGAAATAATTAAAAAGAATGTTTTTTTAATAAAGAAAATATCAATTTCATGATGTCATTTTTCTTTGTTTTAATATTTTAAGTCTAAGAATGGCTATTGTGAAATGTGTTCTAAATGTTTATGTGCTTGTGGTCAGTCGTTCTCCATTAAACAAATAAGCCTTTAAAAGTTTGCTCTGTTTTGGCTGGGATCGCCGCGCGGTCCCATGACAGAAGGCAATGTGCGGACCGCGAATGGACCACTGCCCGTCCCGAGCACCCCTGGAGTTACCCCTCGCACATTATTCAGTGGGGCGGGACTGAAGCGATCCGCTGCTGCGAGTAGTGCAGATGTTGACAGAGCTCGTGCAGTGCAACAGCATCTCCGCATTTTACACAGTAAGCAGGAGTGTTTTGAAAGAAGAGCCCGGCAAATTATACTTTCAGCATGGGGAAAGTCGAAGGTGGGATGAAATGTGTCAAATATCTCCTCTTCGTGTTTAACTTTATATTCTGGGTAAGTAATGCATTAGTGTTGTATTTGCATGCGGTGGTATTTTAGGATATTGTGCAATGTGGAGTCCGTTTTGCGTGCACTTTGCGGGTCATTTATTCGTTGTGTGCCCTGGTGTGTTTACGCACTTTATGCAGGAATTTAAAGCTTGAGAGGCAGACTGAGATCTCACTGCTGTACGACTCAAATCAGATTTTCCACTGGGGAAAGTCCGCCCCTTTTTCCTTCAGCGTGTGTTTGTTTGGAGGCCAGCAGCCGGACACTGGCTCTCTGTAGCACTGTGTGTTTTTGATTCATCCCGCTGACTGAATCTTTTGGATCCATTCACTGAGACTGAGAAGTTTTTGGTGGTATTTTTCTTCAAGCCTTTCTTATTATAGTTCCTGCAGTCATGATAACCCTGGATATACAGGGTAACTTTAAAATAGGAAAAATCATTGGAAGAAATAAAATCTTAAAATGATTATTTATTTTATAAACATTTGAATAAACTCAGCTCTCTTTTAAATATATAAATGAATGATTATATATATATATATATATATATATATATGTGTGTGTGTGTGTGTGTGTGTGTGTGTGTATGTGTGTGTGTGTGTGTGTAAAACTTGTCTTCCAGAAATCCATAGGTCAAAAATGTTTTGAGAAAGCTGTCTTTAGTGCATTATACTGACTTTTTTTTTTTTTGAGCTCTTAACAATAATTCATGTGAATGTGGTTCCTGCATTTAAGCACTGCACAGAAACGCCTAAATTCCTATTCACAAGTTCGTACTTACTTGTAATAGTTATAAGAGAGTTTGGCGTGCTCTCAGGGGAGAGGGCTCGGAAATCAGCGGACTCCTGAGCCCTATGGATTTTATCCCTTCTTGTGTGTGAGGAGCGGACAGAGCTCAGCGTCCAGCCCGAGCCCCGAGTACCCTCCCGGGAAGGATAGTACGAACGGTGGAGTCTGGGGTGGCAGAGGGATGCTGTCAACTAGATATTGAGGAGAGTGGGGCTTGTACTATTTATCGGAACATCATTTAAAGTAGCAAAGTAAAGTAACTTTAGGAAAATTTTTGTGAAGATGTATAAGTATTTTATATTACATTACCATGCTGTCTATATGAGACCTATAAAAATGTATGTCAAAATACACTTTAATGCATAGATTATCTGCTTCATTTGTCAAAATGTGATGTGTACAGCAAGTTGAGCATATTTTTAGGCTTTCCAAAAATTAAGACATTTACAGCAATGAAATTTGCATTCACTCACTTTAATAAACATGCAACACATAAGCATGCATGAATAGTGCAGTTTGCATAATGCATACTGTATACTTTTCATATAAAAACAGTAAACAGCATAGAAACTGTAAAATTATTGTAATGCTGTCTAATTCAGCTTTTACACATTTCATTTAATGTATTTCTATCCATCGTTTGGGCAGTTTAGCAATTTCTGATTAAAAATGGCTTTGAAGTAAATCCCACACCATTTTTTTTCAAGTATTCTATTCCACACATTCATTATCTGAGCTTATCCAAACACCTATCAAAATGTGCATACCTTAGTCAAAGAAAGCTACTGTGTTAACTTTTTCCACTTCCAAACCTGCAATGTGCATCAGTGTTGAAGATGTGTTAAAAACAAACGGCCATAACTTCCAAGCTCTGTTGCTCTAGTAAGGCTTTGATGGCCCTGCAAGTCATCCAGAGCTTCATCTCCATTCATGTTGCATAAACTATCCTTTCAAAATATCCCAGCAGTATCTCTGAATAGAAACACCAGTGGACAGACCTGGCCTTTGTCTTTTAATTTAATACAGGAGAATGTGGTTAAATAGAAGAATAGAAGTATGATAGTGTCAAGCCTGATTAAGAGGCCAGCAGAGAAATAGGATAGAAATGGGTCAGAGCTGAGGTGCCCAAAGTTGGCCCGTGGTAATCTTTGATTTGGCCCACCATATCATCCAAGAAGAGATGTGAGAGCGAGAGAGAGAGGGAGCGGGGATGCCTTCGACACAGATCGTCATTTTTAATTTGACAAAACACTATTATTTGAAGTCAAATCAAAGGTAGTATGTCTAGTTTGAAAGCAGTCTGTTGCTGTTTTAAAAGTGTACAATATCGGTCGTCATTATGAAACTAAAAATTCTGCAGCTTTTTAAGTACAGTATTGTGGTGCGAAAAAGAAGGCTAATGAGCTGTTTGCTAAGCTTTGATCCGAACAGAGCGCGCTGCTACATCCTTCATCAGTTCGTCAAGGAGTGTCTTGCTGTGGTTGCAGAAGGTACGAACGTTCTCACAAATAAGCCTGTCAAGAAATACTGTTACCCGAAGCATAGAGGACATGGCTCAAGAAATCGGCGAACAAATCAAGACAGAGGCAAGTGCGTTCTCTGCCCACTCAATAGTCTGCGACGAGAGCACCCACATATCCGATTCTGCACAGCTGTTGGTATTTTTACATGGAGTAAATGAAACATTTGAAGTGACACCAGAGCTGGCTGGCATTGAGACCCTTTCTGGTACTACTTAAGGAGAAGATCCCTTTTTTGCTGTTGGGGAAAAAGTGGGAGAAGATGGCTGGCATTACAACTGATGGAGCGCCGGGAATGGCAGGGAGGAAATCTGGCCTTGCTACTTTGTGTCTCAGAAAGTCTGTGAATGTGGAGGAAAAGATGTTAAATACCATTGCATTTTACATCAAGAACAACTGTGCTAAATCTGTCTGGCTTGTGGATGTGATGCGTGAGGTCGTCAAAACTGAACAATATATGCTCCAAGGCGCTTTCTCACCGACAGTTCAAGGCACTGATGGATGAGATGGATTCGCAATATGGTGATGTGTTGTACCACCAGGGGTCAGATGCTCAGTCAAATCAAATTTGTTTCAAATTAGCTTGTTTCTTAAATTTTGACAGTCACTTTGAGAACTTCAAATGCAACACTGCTGACTTTGAGTTGTTTGCTCAACCCTTCACCATCAGTGTGGATGCAGTCAGAGATGATCTTAAGATGGGACTAATTGAGCTTCAGTGTGATTCAGAATTGAAAGACAAGTTCACATCTCTTCCCTCGACAGACTTCTACAAATGTGTCCCAGCAAACAGTTACCCAAAGATGTGCAAGCAGGCACAAGTGATGCTGTCTCTGTTTGGCAGTACCTACCTCTTTAAGCTTTATATCTTTAAGCTCTTTAAGCTTTATATCTTTATATTCAATCATTGACATTGCAACCACACGGTTTTATTATTGCTTACAGCTTGACTAGTGTATTTAGCTTTAAACTGTATTGTGCATTAAACACTCTGTGAGTGTTTTATTAAATGTTCATTGTTCCTTTAAATGTTCCTTCCACCGCCCGACAATATCCCCAGTTGTAGTCAACTGATTCCCACCCCCACTATATACAGTGTTGGCAGGGCACTGCTTCCCCCTCCTGAGGCGACGGAAAGAACCTCTTGGAGGCCGACCGATAGTCCTTCTCCAGGGCCTCGCCGAACTCCTCCCATACCCAAGTTTTTGCCTCTGCAACCTCCTGGGCTGCAGTCCGCTTGGCCCACCGGTACCTATCAGCTGCCTCAGGATCCCCACAAGCCAACCAGGCTCGATAGAACTCCTTCTTCAGCTTGACGGCATCCATTACTTCCGGTGTCCATCATCGGGTTCGGGGGTTGCTGCCACGACAGGCACCGGAGACTTTGCGACCACAGCTTCGAACAGCCGCATCAACAATGGAGGTGGAGAACATAGTCCACTCGGACTCAATATCTCCAACCTCCCTTGGGATCCGGTTGAAGCTCTGCCGGAGGTGGGAGTTGAAGACCTCCCTGACAGGGGGCTCTGC
>JAUMHG010000072.1:2842024-2855612 GCA_032359395.1 Enteromius anoplus | reverse complement strand
TACTTTCCGATACACAAACGAATAATGGATTTACTGTAGTACCACTTAATGAATGCATTATAACTAAGGCAGTTAAATCCACTTTTCTGATTCGTCATGTGATGAAAAAGAAAGGAAAGGAAGTTCGGCGAGAAATGGTTTCAATCAATCTGGCATGTTTTATTCAAGCGTATTAGGCTACTCTACGAACTACGCCTCTGGAGATGCTGACGGGCACGCTCTAAAACAAGTCTTTAGTTCTGCGCTTTTACTTCTTAACGACTTTTTTTCTTGTTATTTAACAAGTTTTTTTTTCTTGAAATTTAACGAGTTTATTCTTGTTATTTAACAAATTTAATTTCGAAATGATTACTTTTTTTTTTATTATTATTATTGCTTGGCCCTAATCCTCTTCCGTAAGTTTTGAATTTTTAAACTTAATTCAATTAATTTCTAAAGCAACATTTAACATTTTTTTACTTATATATATTATTTCAAATTTACAGTATATCCATTACCAAAAAACGACACAGTTTTAGTTAAGAATAACAACACTGATACAAACATGACGTAAATATACTTGTCTGACCTTGTTATGAAAGATTTACATTTGTAATGCTTCACATCTGCAGCTGAATTGCTGTGACTCGAAGAGTGTGTGTCCGAATGACATGAAAAACCAGGTGAGAATGACTGAAGCACATTATTTGTGCAATTAGTAAAACACTTGAGTTAATGTAGCATCTGTTTAACATGCTTTGAAGCTGAGTTGTTTAGGAAGATGTGGTACTGAGATGCAAAAATTATTAATCAATCATTCATTAATCAGTGTGTTTGACTCTATGCAGACATGTCATGAGGCCATTGAACAGTTTTTCAACAATAAGCTCTTCATCGTGGGTTATGTGGGGATTGGAATCGCAGGAGTCATGGTAAATGCCATTATGTCTCTGTAGTCGGTTTTTATCCTGATTCTGAATGACTTTCGAACATCATAATTTCAATACTTTTAAATACTTTTAACTTTAAAGCCACCAACATATATATATATATATATATATATATATATTTAAAGAGACAGAGAATTACATATATGTATTTTGAGTTCTTCCAAAAACACTCATACAGAATACATAAAAATATTAATATACACTACTATAGAAATATAAGTAAGTGTTTTTGGAAGAAATCAGGGCTGCAAAAGTACAGTAATATTGTGAAGTAATATTACAGTTTACAATTTATTTGCCTATATTATTATGATTTATCAAATAATAAAAGTAATGTATATTCCTGAGTCCAAGCTAAATGTCGAAAACCGTTGTGCTGCTTCATTTTTTATTTTTGGATTCTTTTATAAATATAAAGTTCAAAAGACAACATAAATAAATAAATAAATAGTTTGTAGCATTATGTCTTTAATGCATCTTTTTTAAATTAAGTTTTTTTTTTTAATGAATCTTACTGACTCATAATGGTGGTGCATATATTTTACAAAAAATAAATTTTAACAAATATAATGTGCACCTATTGTATGTACAATAAACGTGTGTATTTAAAAAGGGAATACCTTTTTTTTACAGATTATTGGCATGATCTTCAGTATGGTCCTATGCTGTGCAATCCGGAACAGCAGGGACGTGATCTAACACAGTTTTCCTCACCTGGACATAACCTTTCACCCCTTTGACACATAACCTTTGCTGGACTTGCATATACAACTAGAACGTTTCAACCAAGTTCAAGTGTTCTTCTGCCACTCAGGAGCGGAAAACAAACTCCGCTTTTATAATCCTGTACACCTCAACCAACCAATGGTTAGTCCAGCCTATTGTTTAAAGTTCTTATCAAATTGCTGAATTGTCTTTATTTAATGCCTGCTGGTTGGGTGCAGAGCTGGATCTTCCAATTGTGACAAACGAGAGTTGTTAAATTCGTTTTAATATAATTTAGATTTCAACTTTAGTTCTAGTGCACACTGATCGGCTCTTTCTGCGAGAGTTTGCAGATTTATGTATTGATTCTATTCCAGGCTGTTGCTGCGTGGCTTCGTATGTCAGATAAAAATATTGTGTAATGTGATGCCAGTGGTTCTGTTGCAAACCCACAGCCACTGGGAATGGTGGGAAGAAGACCCACAGATGCCTTTCGTTTTACGTTTGTACACAAACAAAGTAGTCTTCTACGTCACCGACATATTCCAAATGCTAACAAATGCTTACCGGAGGATCAGAACGACGCACACAAAACTTACATGTTGGTGATATCCCTCCTAAAGGGACAGTTCACCACAAAAAATGAGTTCTATCATCATTCTCACCATCATGTAGTTACAATCCTGTATACTGTATCTGGAAGCCCGTTTCTGTCTTTGACTTTTTATCTTGTCAGAATTGAGAGATATATTCGTCTTTTCAGAAATGGAACTGCAAGTAAGAATGTTGGTAACCAAGCAGCTGATGGTAGCCATTGGCTTCCACAGTACGGAGAACAATAGTCAATGGTTGCCGTCAACTATAAGGTTATCAACATTCTTTAAAATATCTTTGTTCTTTGCTCTACAACTTAAAGAAACTCATAAAGGTTGGGAACAACTCAAGGGTGAACTGTCCCATTAAGTCTTGCTTGCCCTCTGAATCTCCACTTAGGAGAGGCACAGTAACACATATTCCCAGCTCTGCTTTTCTTGCGTTTGAACTTGAGCTAACGTCGATGATCGGGTTTCTGTTATGCAATAGCCCGGCTCATCTGAAACGTCCACTGATAACGGTACAGCCCGGTATTCTCTGGCACGATGGAGCCAAATCTTCTCATTCTCAAGCTGGATCTTATGGTGTAGAGTTGCCTGGTTATTTTACACATGTAGCTAAGTAAAGACTCTGAAGATCCACTGACTTGTGCCTTCTACCATCTATAATTGGTTGCATCCAGCCATCTGCACTGTGAATACGAAACGAATCAGACATGAACAACATATGAATCATTTGCTTGATTCATTCAACAAATAAGGATGGTTCAAGCAGTGGAGTTATCAGAAGAAGTTAATTTGACGTAATTTGAAGGTGTCCTTGTTACAGTGTAATCATACATTTAAGCACTTAGTAATATTAATTAACTACATGTATGGGTAGGTTTAGGCTTAGGGCTGCTTGCATGTAATTATGCATAGTTTGTTGTTGTTGTTGTTATAATAGTATGTGCACGTAACAAGGACAGCTCAAAATAAAGTTATAGCTGTTATTTTTATTATTTGGATGCATGGATAAGTTCTAAATGCATTGGTTGACAGTCCACGTGAATACATTTGCACACATATTCATTTAATTAGTGAGTTTTTTTTTTTAAGTTCAGGAAAGGAACTCAGGTCACTCAAAGCACATCTGTGCCATTTATTTAGAGGTTTAAATTGGATATTGTTTCTCCGATTTTCAGTGTCTCACACTATCGAATCCCACATTTTTAACCAAACATTTTGGTACTGGACAAAAGAAAATTCTTACCTATTCTATGGATCAAATCCCGGATTCTGATATGAACACTGAAATATTTCCAATTTGAACTGAATAGAAACTATGATCTATTGTCGATAGTTTAGCAATGCATCAAGTACATGTCAAAGACAAATCACTTTCAAAACCAAGCAGCTTTCTGTAGGTCTAAGTGGAAGACTCACATGACCAACATGTGCGAACACAAACTTTCTAGATTGCTATTTAAAAAGACTGGATTTCGCCTGTAAAATTTTGCAGAGTGTATCTTCAGTCTTACATTCTGTGTACATATCTGTGAGAGTTTCACGAGTTGTCATAGTAGTTGTAGCGATCATGATCATCTGTATTGTGCGGTTAATGTGTATAGAGGTAGTTTTGGCCAGTGTACAGCAATTCTTGTTTTAATATTATGCATTTGAAGGTGCCTTTTTATTTATCCGACAAAACAACATAGTATTTGGTTGAACGTTGTTGTTGGTTTTTAAATGAAAGGATTGGAAAAGGGACAAAATCTCTTTTTTTGTTATTTATAATGGGACAGCCGTTGGTTGGTGGGATATATTTCTGCTGGTGCATCACTGCTGAAGTTCCTCAAGGTGAAATGGCATTAGAGTAGCGATTAGGAAACGTCGTAGTCGATGCTAACAGAGAGTAGCACATGAAACAAGTGTTCGATGTAGATGTAGATCTGTCCTCATACCCAGAAGCAACCCTGTTCAGACTGTACAATAACTAGTATGTGACTTTCAAGTAGAGGCTCTGTTGTAAACTGTTTTGAATGTGTTATTCCTACACTTTGTGTAAACAATGTCAAGATTTTTTGTACTGTAAACATAACACTGCAGTCTTTTGATGTCAGTGTTCATAATTTGTGTGTTTAATTTATTTTTTCTGGAGAGCAAGTTCAAAACAGCATTCGAGTTTCTCAGGAACACTGCAGCACGAAAACAAATAAACGTGTTTGAAGTTTCTGATTCTTGTGTTTTTGCTGATTTCTTGTGTTCATGTTGCCAACCGGTTGTCAGGCCTGTCTGTAAAAACAAATGTTTTATGTGTGGCCCGAGCAGACTGAATAGTATTGAAGACATGACCTTAGTTGACCCTCTCATCACATGACATCAATACTGCTTGTCTGTTTAACCGAAATTGAAATGGAAGACACCGAAAGCGAAATGCTATTGTATCACATGACATGGGATTGAGACTTATATCGAGTGTGTGTGTGTGTTTGTGTGAATACCTACACAGTGTGAATGCACCACCAGCTTTGCAGTAGTAGAAGAGTAAAGCTTCCGCTACTTAATTCATTCTAAATACAGATCATGCAGATTTGTTGTGTTATTTAGGTCAACCAAGAGGAGTTTGTCAATACCTCAGTAAATCTTTCTGAGAATTAATTACAACATTAAATACTGTAGTTGTTTTTATATGAAGCTCTAGCCACATCGCTGCTTTAAAGCTGGACTTCATTTTGCCTTGTGTTTCTGGCATGAAATGCACGTCAGCTGCAAGTGCAGGCTAGGCAAGAAGCAGGGCAGAATCAGGCTAAAGTTTCAGCTGCTGTGCACAGTTTGCACTTCTCAACAACACCAATGGGATCTTAGCTACACTCACCAAGCACTTCAGAATCTATAAGCAGATTTTATTCTTCATTATCGATAACCTCATAATTAGGACCATTTTAGCTTGGACTTTGTCTGAAACTAGCCTGAACTTAGTTCTGAGTTAGTTTTGTTTGAGTTAGTCTTTTTTTTTTTTTACGCAATTCTCTTAAAAATGGTTTGGTAATGAATTATGTATAATGTATTTGATTTTTAAATTATAGCCCCTAGAAGTGTTAATAGAGAATAGTTTATCCAAGTCATAATTTTGTGTCATTCCACGAAAAAAAACTAAAAACAGCTGAGAACTTTTAAGAAACATTTTTGTATTTGTATTTAATGTATTTAAAGTTAGGAACACTGTGGAATAAACTAGAAAAACACACACATGGATTTTAGATATAGTGCTTGTGTCAAACCACTGTTCATACAGTTTTGTTCCATATTTCTTCTGTTTAGCACACCCATATACCCAGTTTTTGGAATGGTTCAAGATGTTTACACAGACTCTTAAGCATGACAATTTAACAAGGTTCGGTTGAACAGAATGTCTTTTAATTCTGTATAAGCAAAGCCTCACTTCAGCAGGAAACAAACATCCTGTCTCTCTGTGTGTCTCTTCAAAGTCATGTATATTGTAGAACAATGTCCTCATAGGCATGTATCTATGCTAATGTCCACATTAATCAGCAGTGCCTCCTTTATATTGTGCATATGCAAAACGTCACAAAAAGGTAGGACAGAACCGTTAATGGAGGACATGTGTAAAAAAAAAAGATAGTACACGATTTTCTGGCCCTTGAGTGCATGAGTCACGGCCGTGCGCTTTCAAATCAACCCTCACTGAGGATAAATCTGACCTCTATGACCACACATTTCCAAAAGAAAAAAAAAACAATCATATGCAATGATATAGCTTCCTGAATAAGCCAGTTGAATATGCTGGAGTTAGCATGTAAAGACAGGAACTTAAACTCCAAGCCATCTTCCCTAACAACCACTTGTTTCAACACACTCTAACAATTATACAACACATAATAGTTTGTTTGAGATGGCAAAATTGTGCCCTCGCAGAAAAAAAGTGCACATTTGAAAAAGTACCATCCCTGTGACAGTTTTTGTATCATTTAATTTTGATTTCTATTTTTTTTTCTGAAAGTGTATAATGTCCCATAACTTGGTTCTTATAGAAACATTTAACCTTAAAAAGAAAAGTAGGATTAACCATTAATGATAGATTTGGGATATATGTTTTTGTATGACCCAGATTTGAAGATTTTGCCTTCTCATACAAATTATTACCAATTGTCAAGAGAGCAGGTGTGCGTTTCCCAAAAGCAACCATGGTCGTAAGATCCATCGTTACCAATAGAGTTCAATGGAACTAACTATCATAGTTAGCTAACAATGCTTTTGGGAAACGTACCCCAGGTTGGTTTGTTCTCAGATAATTAGTCGCATCATAGCTGCGTTGGTCTTTAAAGTTTAATTCAGGTGCTTATAGCTTAGACAGAGTAAAGGTTGAATGGGGTTTGTCCCAAGAGAAACTCCCCAACACCGATGAAGTAAACCACTTGAGCAATTCCGAAGAGCGGAGCAATGACCAGCGCCCTGCAGCCGGCACCCTTCAGAAAAGCGGCTGGGCCTTCTTTGCGCATTATCTTTCTGTAGGAACAAAGAGAGGGACCTTCATTAATACAGCCGAATAAGAAAATTGCATTAATGGTTAATGATTCTTTTTCCTAGGATGTCTGTTGACCGAGTTGCTTTACCTGATGCAGTCTGCCACGCCATTGTAGGTGTCTTCGTTTGCACTTTTATTGAGTGACTGCAGCCGGGTTTTCACAACTGGATAGAGATGGGATCAGTTTAGTCTTTGCACATACACGAAGATCTACTCAACAAGGTGTTCTTCAGCAAAACTGGAAGACTCACCATCACAAGGACTGACTGCCACAGCCGCTGTACATCCAGCCACGCAGCCCGAAATAAAAGACCAGTAAAAAGGCACATCATCATCCTCAGATGCCTTGCCCAGCTTGTTGATGTGGGCAAACAGCGGGAAGTAAACCATAGAAAAAGGGATGTCCCTGTAAGAAGAAGACCCAAGGTCTATTTTACTAATGTCTCAAAAAATAACTCACCCAGGTTGGACGTTGTTGGATCAGATGTTTTTGCAGGACCAACAAGGATGTGGAACAACAGGTCCAAGTTGAATCAATCATGCTACACCAGATATCTAAAACAAGGTCTTTAGGATCACTGGAAACCTTCATGCAGATGTTTTAGAGCAAACTCTGTGAGCAAGTGGCCCTCCAGGAGCATGAATGGACACCCCTGCTTTACACCAATACTTCCTTCCTCTATTTAGTTTAAAGCAGGGCTGTCCAAACTCAGTCCTGAAAGGCCAATATCCTGCAGAGTTTAGCTCCCTAATCAAACACACCTGAAGCAGCTAATCAAGCTCTTACTTGGCATGTTAGAAACTTCTATGCAGGTGTGTTGAACCAAGTTGGAGCTAAACTCTGCAGGATATTGGCCTTTCAGGACTGAGTTTGGACAGCCCTGGTTTAAAGGTACTGGGGCACTTCTCATTTAGGCCTGTAAAACTTCAACCAAGAGGATTATATTTGGAATAGATTGCCATAACATTTACCATAAAAGGTAGAGTTGTACCTCATGAGGGTTGCTCCTAGTCCTTTGTAAAGTCCTTGGATGCCCTTAGTGCGAAGCAGTTCCTGGGTGATCTGAATGGCTGACACTTTTCTGATTGTAGACACAGGACCCACATTGTACGAACAGTTCAGGACCGGACTGGCAGTCCCAAGTTTCACAGTGTGGAGCATGGGTAATTTCCTCTGCTGGGCCACTGAATGTACAGTAAAAGATAACACTGCTTTTTCTGAACACAGTAAACTTTACAAGTCTACTCAATCAGTGGTTTACATTTTTTATGTAAGTTATCTGACATAGTTCATGGAGCTTTCTAACAAGCTGACTATCTGAATCAGGTGCATTAAATAAAGAAGACAGGCAAAATGAAGAGAACCGTTTGATCCCCAGTACTGGAGTTGAAAAGTTTGTTTGGGAGCATTCAACAAGTTTTAGATACAAGAAAGACATAACGTACAGGAATAAGTATTTGTTGACTGATTATATCATGAATGTAGAGGGTGTTGAAAATTGTATTCGGTCAGTATTTATGCCTCACCAAGTCGACCCGCATCCTGTAGCTGGATCTTGAGCATTTCCATCGGGGTTGTGACAATGACCTGACACATCCCTGCCCCACAACCAGCCAACATTTCCTGAGACACGCTCAGCTTGAGTCTGAAACACAGGTGAGGATCATTCAACCCTTCCATAGACCTGTTATTGAGTATTGAACAATAGTAGCAGAGGGAACTTACTCTCCCCTACTGAGCCGCTGACGGAAGAAATCATTGGCGGCTAGTTTGATGGCCTTCTCAGGAGTCACCAGTGTCAGGTTGACTGCAGCACCTGTGGGAAATTAAAACAAAAACTGAATGAATTTTTGGTAATGAAAAATGAACAATTTTGGTTGAAAAAAAGCGTGGTTGCACTTTAGAATATGCAACACTTGTTAACTTTTAACTATGGCTTTTCTCTCAATAAATTCTTAATTTCCTGCTTATTAATAGTTAGAGATGTAGAATAAGGCATTAATATGTGCTTAATTAGAACTCATAAATGGCTAATATTTTAGTGATATGCATGCTAACAGGCAACCAATAGGTTTAACCGAAAATAAAGTGTTACTGTAAAGTTCTGCCACTAAATCAATGCATAATAAATAACGTGCAAACTATATCAAATATCTCAAACTAATTTATAGGAACCAACAGCTTTGCACTGGATTGAGTTTGGTTTGGCACCTCTCATGTAAATGTTCATGTAAATGGTGTGAAGTGCTGACATGCAAGTTATTTTGCATCATAAAGATGTCCTCAGGGGCTTTACATTTGAGGAAACAGTAGGTCAAATTCCAACAGATTTCTAAAACTGCTTACCTCTGTACATTCCAAAGTATCCCTCAGATCGAACAGTCTTAATTAGACAGTCCATCCTAATTAAAACAATGATATGAGATTGTTAAGTACTAGGTTCAGCCACCATTCTAAAGCTATAGAATGAAAGCCGCACCCCTTTCACTAAAACATGATGTTCTGAGAAAGAACAAGGAGTTTCAGACCTTCATCACCTTCAAAAATATATATATTTCTGAGAAAGTGCTGTCATGCCTATGTTTGATTGAACTTGTCAGTTTTCCATGGGGGGTAAAAAGTATTTTTTGCTTTGCATTGAAATTCTACTAAAGGTGGAATGCAAACATACATGTTCTTGTAAACCTGTTGGCTTCCTCTTTGGTTCTGGAGTCTTGTCTTGGCAAGATCTATAGGAAAAACACAGGTAACACCCACCAGTCCAGCAACTCCACCATCGATAAGCTTGGCAGGGAGGCTTGCAAGAAACACAAGAGCGCAAATGAATGAATCGATACCTCAAAAACATCAAAGTAACTGTTTTCCTAATGCATTCATTCACTCCAGAGAAACCCACAGAAACAAAAGGTGAAAAGGAGCAAGGCAATGTCAGGTTCACACATTTATTCCCTTTCAATACAGTCCCAGTGTGCATCAGAGTTCAACAAATTCACAATAATGCAGCATCAAAAGGATTTTTATAGACTATAACACAACAAATAGTGGTTCTGGTTCATACCTGATTGGTTGTTGAGCCATGGTGAGAGGTATGTGGTTTGGTCTGAGGACTGAGGTAGACAGAGGCGCAGTCACTGTGCAAAGCAGCAGAGAGGGGTTATATACGGTAACCCCTCCCTGAAGCCTCAGGCAGCAGCGGTCGTTCACTGCCTCGCCGTGTGTCTCTGCTGGGATTGACTGCACGGCCAATCAGAAGAGCAGTATCTTCTTACAGTAAGCATGCAAGGAGACACTTACATTTCTGCATACACACTTGCACGCAAGTTTAGGGATTTTAGATTTAAATGCATTTAAGTTTTTTAACATTTTAAAAATGTTATCTTTTTAAATAACGTTGGATTTCTTCTCGAAGGTGCTCTTAAACTTATAGAATGTCCTACACTAAATCATTTTCTTTATGAGATTTTCTAATCAAATCTAAACAATCTATTTAATGTCACACAAACTTTAATTGTACAGATTAGTAACTTGTATAAAGCAGTATGTATGCGAAAAGTTACATGTTCCTTTTGCTTTTATCTTCTGTTTTATATATTTCAGCTTTTATTGGGCAGAAATGTCAATATGTTAACATATGATATTTATTTGTTTATGTTGCTTCTTACAGGTACATGTTCTAAATTGTTTATTAACATATATATATATATATATATATATATATATAGTACTGATCTAAATAGTAGTTTAATGTTACTGGTTGGCCATTTTAATATTATATGGTTACTCTACTAGTCAACTAACTCTAACTAACTTTGTAACTACATGTCTAGCTACATGTTTGCAACTTCATAACTCTCAGAGTAACTGTTAGAGTAGGTTTAGGGTTAGTAGAATAAGTTGAAATATTCTTTCTAATAGTCAGTGTGTTAGATATTAACAGATATAGATATTAAGCAGTCTACTAATACTCTAATGACTGCTAGTTGACATGTAGTTGCAAAGTTATTTACTGTTAGTAGAAAATCTAAAGTGGACCATCGAATGAAAGTATAACCTTATATATCAATTCATCGAAACACTCCAGCCAATTTAATCTTACTTAATCTAATTATAAGTACACTGGTAATTAAAATGTCATAAACCACTAGAGATGAAAGCAATAAAGGTTCAAAGAAGTCAACACAATACATAAAGATTTAAATGATGGAGTTTTTAACTCTCTTTAATCTACATACTGTATTAGAGATCTACATTTTTTCTTTGTAAACACCCACCCAAGCTACTTGTACCATTTTAGGTAGGTTACAGTGTTTAATGTCTATTTGTGAGTAAAATGGGACTGTTGCACGGAATATAAGTTAAACATATATAGTATAGAACTTAGCATATATATGTATGTATATCATTATATCATTTCAAAAAAACTTGAACTAGAGAAACAATAACTAACAATTATTTATACAAAGTTGTTTTAACCTTTTTATAAATGTTGATTAAACAATTTAAAATGTTAATTTAAATGACATTTTATTATATACCTTTTCTGATTAAGTAGAATTAAAATCACAATGGTTAATCATTAAGTCAACATAGCAACCTGGACATGAATACATTTGGATAAAATGTCACTGTTTTGAATGAGAGAATGTGTGTGTCTGCTCCACACTTTCTATTAATTCAACAAAGGATCTTTAACGTTATTAATTAAGGCTAATTCTGACATGTCATAAGTGAGGATATGTATAATAGTTCTAGATAACTTCTTCTTCTTTATTTAGATTATAATTATATCCTGTTTTATTTCTTATTTTTTGACAGTCTCCACTGTTTCATGCTGCAAAACAAAGTCAGTTTTACTCCTTTTATTTTTACTGGGAAATCCTATGTACTATAGAATAAAATACTACTAAATACTATAGAATAAAATAGTTCTTATTTTTAGTTATAGGCTAAGAAATTAAAGATTGTGAAGCTGGTTGAGTTTCTGTAAACCCAAATCCCAAATTTACATGCAATTTTCATAATATGGAAAGGTCAGAACACATTTGATCATTAATGTTTATTTTTCAGTTTTCACAGCAATATTTATATACTTTGCTGATTTCATAATAAAACCAATAAGCCATCATTATCAATCAGTAACAGTTTAAACACATTTTTGCCATATTGTCCTTAGTACAAATAGATTTCACAAGGTTGATGTAACCTACAAAGTCAAGGTAAGAGTGTTTTATTATAATTGTGGAGATTTGTATTGTTATTTCTGTTTATGGTGCTCTGGTAATAGTGTTTTGTCTTTGTCTATTAAAAAGGGAAACCTTTGCTTGTTAAAAAAGGAGTGAGTGATATTAAAAGTTACAGTAAATGAGACTTGTTATCACTTATTAAGTGATTAATGCAGACAGTTATAATGAAAAAGGAGAACTACAACATAGAGCATCTCTCTAATGCGAGACATTATAGCTGAATTGTGTGTGTGTGTGTGTGTGTGTGTGTGTGTATTACATATACAGCTTGCTACAAAACCAGCGTTTTGAGTTCTCTATCTAAATTCAGAAACACTAAATAATAAAACATTAAGAAACATTACCAAGACATTAAGAGTGAAAAAAGGCAATCAGAAGGAAATCTTATAGTGACTCAGACGACACGCAGCTGCTCGGAGCAATTGCTAGGAGTGTGTTTTGGTTTGTAGACACACTCGTTCTTGATAGTGTTGCATTTTGTGCAGCGGCACCGACTTGCCACCGGATAAAAGAAGAGCGGGTCGATGAGGACGGGACAGCCTGGCATCTCAGCAGAACGATAGACCACAGAACGATGCATGCATCCTCTCTGAATTAGGAAACGCTTGCCCACAAATCCCTGCACGTTTGTGTCCTGTCACACACACAAAACCCACACTGTAATATACATATACTGAATTTATTATTTCCTCATTTAATGGTAACATTTATACAGACGACACTTATTCACTATTAACTACAACTTTCCCTTATTAAACCGCTTTAATAAACTCCTAATTACTAAATTGGAGTTATTAGGTATGGGGTGGAACAGGGCATCTGAAATACAGTCACACAGAATTAGACATAAATATGCACTTTATATACAGGCATGAATATAAAGAAAATATACTAGTAATATGAATAGGCAACTGGCTTACTAGCTAATAAGCAACTAGTTATTGGTGAAAAAAAAAGTCTTGCCCACTGTTTAACATCAAATTCAACATGAGTTGAGTTTGTTTCTTTTGTTCTTTCCATACAGATAATTAAAATGTTCAAAAATCATGTTTTTCATTATTTTATTATGTGCTTAAAAATGTTTTAAAAACGTAGTTATCAAATTAACTCTTCATATGTAATATACATAATGTAATACATACATACATACATATATATATATATATATATATATATAGTTAGACACTATTTTTTCATTTTATTAGTTCACTTCTTATTTTCTTTTGAGAGGTAATTGTTCTTATAATTGGTTTTTATTTATTTTATTAAACTTTTTTACGTATGTGTTGTATGCTATGACCAATAAAATAAGTCTTGTATATGTCTTTTTTATTAGTTATGATTTGCTTTCTCTCTCTTACTCATATGTCTTTGTCTCTCTTTCTCACACACACACACACACACATTGTATACACCAAAGGCAAATGCTAGGGCAACACTACTAAAAATTATGTTTAAAATAAGATAATGGATGTTTTTTTTAAATATGATAAAATATGTATTGTTCTATGTCAGATTCAAAGTTTCTAAATAATTTAATAACTTCTTAAGACAATACATATATATATATATATATATATATATTTTTT
>JAUMHG010000072.1:2748902-2763416 GCA_032359395.1 Enteromius anoplus | reverse complement strand
GAAAGAGACCTGATATTCAGTAAGCCAAGCATAATCATTTGTTTCTCTGTATTAAAAGCAGCTTTTATTTTTTGAACCGATTAAATTGTTACTTTTAATTTGTTTGGGATGTTTTTTGTATTTTCTAGTTCGGGGGACAGACACAGTCTCTATAGCGTAGTATCTAGGTGAAGAAGTTACGATGTCATTGTAGTATGTTTGGGATTCCCAGTAACATGAATAAAATCTGTTAGTCAAGTTTTGTTATGACTGTCTTGTCTTATAGCAAAGAAAACTAGGTTTCAAAAAATATTTATTTTTTCTGCTTTAACTCCTAAGATGACATTTTTAAATCATTTCCATACACAAAACATCACTGCACATATACGTGGCTCTTCAAATAAAACACATACTACAAAATATAAAAACAAAACGAGTCAACAGACATTTCAATGGCATACTTACTTTTGAGTGACAACTAGGAATTTTACAGTATTTATCATCCTAAAAGTCTTCATTAACATTTTTTTTTTTTTTTTCATTTTGTCACATGGTCCAGAGAACAGAACAACAAACCCCATCCTCTACCAAAGAAAACAACAGCGCGTTCACAACACATCAAATTTCTGGAAAAGAGGCATGGAGGTGTCCATTTCCCCCGCGAAAATACTAACAGAGAGTCTTTTGAAATAGAAAGAGAGTCACGAGAGGGACTGGAGCTCAGTGGAAGAGGATTTTTTTGTGTTTGGTGTTGGGAATTTGCTCTCGGCTCTTCAGTCTCCGGACGGCTTCTCTCATGTGTTTGGGCTGCAGAGGTGGTGTGTCTCCCCACTTCTCACACACATCGAGAGCTGAAGAGATAAAAAGACATTCAAGGACACAATTAATGAGCTTATGCGGTTTATGGATGAACCATATTTTAGCGTCTTCCATACCTTCCTCAACGATCTCTCCAGCAAACACCTTCGAAATGCCTGACATGGCGATGACCACATTCTGAGAGACAGAAGATCCTGTGATGGACTGTATCAGCTGGAAAACACAAACAATTTTTTCCCCATGTTTCAAACACAGAGTGTGACACGTATGTGTTTACAGGGAATTTCTACGATCATTTGGAAGTAAGTCTTATAATAAATGTTGTATTCCTGTTTAACTCTACATCAGTATAATAATGTTTTTTTCATTTCTTGCATTGTCCAGCAGCAAGCATTAAATAGATTCTGTTTTACTCTTAAGTGGTTCCAGTTATGCTGCTTTTAGGCTGATCCCAGACTCCGATTGGTTTGAAACGAAATCTTGCACACATTTCTTAACACTTACTCTTTTAATAGCTGCCTTTGGGAAAGCGGCGCGTCTGTACATCTCATAGCGATTCAGCTGCTCTTCAGAGAATGACGATACTAAAACTCTGTGAGAAGAAAATGAGCAGTTTTGCATCTTAATACAGAAAACCGCACATAATGGTAGAAGAAGTATCGTATCAAATAAAGCTCACTGCATCTTTTGTATTTCATCTTCATCAACTTTTTGGCGTTTCTCCTTCTTCTTGTCATGCTCCACTTTCAGTTTTTTAGCAGCAGGAGGATGAAGAGAGGAAGACCCCTCTTCCTCTTCTTCACCAGCAGCATCAGCATCTTCGGCAGATCTCTGAAGCACAAGCAGATCAATCAGGAATAAATCCATTTCTTTCAAATCATTTCTAGTCTTTGCGATTAACAAACTGATTTACGGCTTTGCCCTCCTCTTTGGCAGCAGTGCGGACAGCAGTGGGTCCAGAGGCTTTACCACTGCCCCCCGGAGTGTCCCCGGACCCCTCTCTCTGTTTGGGTCTCTCTGCAGGCGCGCTCACCTCACGGAACCCTGCGTCAGGTTTAACACGGGCCGGGTCCGCCATGCTTGGGCTGAAAGAATAATGTCAGATGAGGTTTTTTTACATATAAAAACGTAACTATATTGCATACTATACCCAAGACTTCATTATGTATTCTATTCTTCACTATACAGTTCAGTTGCACTGTGCTATAATTATTGTTCTATTGTCGACAAGACAAAATCTACTTTATTTATCCATGGGTGTAATTATAAACTTAAGAGTGATGTAAATTATATCTGAGTCCAAACTAACTCAGACATACACTACCGTTCAGAAATGTGGGGTCAGTAAGATATTTAATGGTTTTTAAAGATGTTTCTTCCGCTCATCAAGGCTGCATTTATTGGATTAAAAATCCAGAAAAAAACTGTAATATTGTGAAATATTATTTCAATTTAAAATAACTGTTTTCTGTGTGAATATGTTTTAAAATGTAATTTATTCCTGTGATACAAAGCATCATTACTCCAGCCTTCAGTGTCACTTTCAGTCCTTTCAGATATTCATCCTTTCTGTTTTTTTTTTCTTTTTCATTTTATTCTGATAAATGCAGGCTTGATGAGCATAAGAGACATATTTAAAACCGTTAAATATCTTACTGACCTACTGTGTATATAGGCCCATGCCCTTTACAAGGCTTAATTAAAAAAAAAATTAAAATAAAAAAATTATCTCTTTCTCTCTATATAAATGTATTAAACAATTTAACTACATGACTTCATGCTAAAAACAATACAAAAATATTAAGAAAATGTATTGCACGTGGCTCCGTTTTAAATATAAACATTTTATATTAATTTGACAACTTTTAATGAGTAGAATATTATAAATAAGCCTAGGACAGCACCATTTGATCTAAAGGTATCAAACCAATTGAAAAAAATCTCTAAATATTATTCCCCATAATGCCCTTTTAGTTTTTTTATTATTAAGCCTGTTTTTGTTGTATATACGGTACTGACTAAACATTGATAATTTGTTCATATTATAAAGGAAGGCTCTCATTTTTGAGCGTGCTGTTTTATAAAAGATACTTCTGAGATAACGTTACATTGTTATTTTGATAAGTTTTGTGTTACTCTATGTTCGTCGCAGTTACTAAACATTTGTTTCTATATTTACTCACATAATGCGACATTTACATTGTAACGTTACTAGAAAACGTGATAATAATCATGGTAGGTTTGTGCATTTATTTAACGTTACATTTGACTGGGTCTGAATAGCAAACAACATGTTAGATAAAAGGCCGCTTGTTGTGCAAACACACATAAACACTCACTTTGACTAAAAACCTACCTCAGACCTACAGCCGCGTAGAAAACCGTTTATAAAAACACGGAATCAAAGAAGTGTCTTCCCCAAACTACTCGTCTTCAGACTGCGTTCAAACAGTTTCCGGACAGTTTCAAAATAAGAGTCCAAAAGTGACAAATTCCACAACAAAAGTCCACAACCACAAATGAACTTCACGCACTGCTACAGCTTACTCAAGCATCGGGTGGCGCTCTTTGCTACATAATAACACACACAGAGAGACGAATCATCCATTCAAACGTGCTCAAAGCATAGTGACTATTTGTCTAATTGCAGATTTTAATATAACCATCATTGTTTATACTTATTTGCTCGTTTTTTACATCTAAAAATAGACATTTTAAAAATGTTGGAAATTTGCATTTCAGAAATTGTCATAATGTAATAATAGAAATGTATTTGTAAACATTGATAGCCCATTATTATAGTTTTCTATATTAAGTTTTAAGACATTGGGATTTTTAGCCCTGCTGCTAATTTATTTACAATTAATTTAATAAATAAATAAATAAATAAATAAATAATATATATATATATATATATATATATATTTTTTTTTTTTTTTTTATTATACAAATTATTATTTTTCACATTTTATTTTGTGATGTGTATTTAAATTACAGTTCCATTAAATAAATATATAGTATTTGCTCTAAAATATGGCTTAATTACAAAATAAGAAATAAAAAGTAAAAGAAAAATGGGCCTATAAAGCCCAAATATTTGTACATAACGCAAACATATTAATATATTGCTGTCCTGTTAGCCTAATGCCCATCTATCTGTCCTGCCATTGTTTAAAATGATTCACTTTAATAAGAGACTGCTGATCATTTCTCAACTGAAGCTATTTTCCATAAATCTTTGATAAACCGTCACGGCTTCTTCTTCCACTAATATCAGGATGTAAGGATGAGTGATCAGACGAGGGCTTCGCATAATGAAAGCCATCGATTTCAATTCCCTAAATGCTGCTCCACCATCATTAGAGTAATTAAATAATTGTGCATCATTCGGAGCGTACGCGACGTCACCAAGGAGCGCACCCGTCGAGGAAGTGACGTGTCGATCCGTGCCAGAGGAAGTTTGTGCGGCGCTGGGAGAGAAGTTTCCCCGGAGCGGCTTTGCTTGGAGCGGGAAGAACCCTGACACAGCCGCCGCTGCTGGACCGAGCGCACCGGAGCGGGAATAGAGCGCGTCGTGCGGCGCGTGGATGCGTGTTGCGGCGTTGGAGAGGCGTGCAGTGGGTTCGTGTGGCCGTGTGATCGTCTCTCCGCCGTTCCTCCTGCTCGCTGTGAGATGGGGAAGGAGCAGGAACTGCTGGAGGCGGCGCGCACCGGGAATCTGGCCGCCGTTGAGAAGCTCCTGTCCGGGAAGAGACAGTCGGCCGGGTCGGCCGCCGCCGGAGGTTCTGGATCGACCGGGAATATCGGGAGCGGCGGACACAGCTCTTCACACACGCTCTCCAGTCTGCTCAGGTAAGAGAAAACCACGGAGGAGAGGCTTTATTTGTAGACGAGACCCCCCGGGGCTAGTTGTCACACTTATTACTTCACTGATATGGCTCAGGTTTTGAGTCGCGTTCTGAGTACACGCAAACATTTAAGTCTCAACTGTACATTTCACTGGGAAAAAAGATTATTCTGAGCTGGATAACAATGTGCTGTCTATAGCGGGGCATGTTGTCACACTCCATGGAGGAAGTTGTCCAAATGCTAACAGCACTTAAATGTAATCCTACGTTAAAAAGGCCCGTAAGAAACGTGTGACGAATAAATAAATAATATTTTCAATGATGCATGTTGTGTTAGGAAAGGAAAATTTGGTACGGGAGGGTGTGAAGAAATTGAAATATTGAGGAAAAAGCTTTAAAAGGTGTCCAAATGAACGATGTTGCTTATTAAAATTAGAAAATGTGCAAAATATCCTTATGGAACATGATCTTTACTTCATATTTCTTTACTGATTTTTGGCATAGAAGAAAAATCAGCAATCAGTGTATTGTTGGCTATTGCTACAAATATATTTGTGCTGCTTATGACTGGTTTTTATAGACAGTGGTAAAAAAAAAATGCTGTTTTGGTTCATCATTTGCACAATTACGGTTATTATAAGCTAAAGCTCCTGTTTTCTTGGTTACAGTGCGGTACTACTCTTTAAACCCATGCATTTCTGTTGGCTTTTAAAAAAAAGTAGCTCAAGGAATCACTCCTTTATGAAACAAGCAATCTGTCAGTTCTTTTGCAATATAAACACGATGATGTTCCTCTTTAAGTCATGAAAGCATGAGTAATGTGCGCCATCATCCCTGCTATTACCAGGCACAAAACAGCAGTGTCGTAATACTGAGAGACAGGACATTCCCGCCAGATGTATTTACAATAGGAGTGTGATACAAATGCTAAATATTCTCAATGCAGTGTGCAAACGGGAGAGCTGATCACATTTGCATGCACTTGAGCCACCAGAATGGCTCTGATTTTGCTTTGCATATCAAAGTCCAGTCTGAATATGTTCAGGCAAAGTGGATTTTATGTGTTGAGCATCTGTATGGAGGACCTATTTTTTGTCCTATTATTGCTTTTGCCGTTATTTTGTGTTTCTAGTATTTGGATGACTGATGTGTTATCGTTCATAACTATCTACATTACCTCTTCTTCTGGCAATACACATGCCGTTTTTGACCCAGGCATGCAGAGTCTACCTATTCCATGTGCAAATTTATCGACTAGTCAGAGGCCAGAAATCATGCCATCCTGCTCACCCTTCTCCCCGTCAGAAGTCTTTGTGTCCGCTGGCATCTGTGTCTCTCGCCTGGCTCAGTGGATCAATGTCTGGCAGTGCTGTATGGTGAGAAAGACCGGCTCAGCGTGTGTCGGAGGTAAATAAACGGATGATCGTCTGGAACCGGTGCCAGCAGGAGAAGAATAAAAGAGTGCTCTCTGTCTGTCCTCCCTCTGCTCACAGGCCAGAGATCTTTAGGAGCATCAGTCTGTATTTACCTACCCGAGACTGAATTATTGGCAGGTGTTAAAGGGAGTGCTGTGTTTGCGTGCAGCCTGTCGTTTGGCATGTGTGTAATGTAAATGTCAATAGTCTTTTGTGTCGTGAGTGTGTCTTACTCTGCTTGTGTTTACAGTGGCATTCCTTGCCATCAGATTTGCAGAGTTTACAAAGAGAGCAGTTCGTTTCAATCTTGCACATATCTGCACTTATTAACCTATTAATAAGGCCAGTTACACTTTCTGTTAATGCTTTTATGTGCCTCTACTTACCTTTCCTGCGGAACTTTAAAAATCTAATTGTACCTAGTATACTTGTTTTTCTGATCAGTATTATTATAAATTATTGACCAGTTAAGACTTATTTTCACGTTACGAATTTAAAACACGTTTACATTTAGACATTTAGCCGACGCTTTTATCCAAAGTGACTTAAATGAGGACAGTGGAAGCAATCAAAATCAACAAAAGAGTAATGATTTGCAAGTGCTATAACAAATCTCAGTTAGCTTAGTCTCAAGCCCCGTTCACACTACACGCGACACGCAGCGACAAAGCGACGCGATCCCATTCATTTCAATGGAGAGCTGGCGATTTCCGGCGACAGCGGCCCGTGAGCGACCATTGGCGACCAGATGTGGGCGTGTCCAGCGACGCAACAAAGTTCAGAATCTCTCAACTTTATGCAAATAAAGAGCGAATTTCGGGAGCGACAGCCAATAGGAAAGAAGACGATACTGCTCACGTGCTCATTCTCCTTTCAGCTCTAGCAGTGATGATGGCATTTGCGCTTTTGCCATAGATAAACGCAGGCAATTGAGAAAAGTACTGTTTCTCACTCATTTTTTACGTACTTCAGCGTCGCCCTTCTCTAGGCTCCTAACGAGAGTGGGCGGATGAGAGGAGAGACTTGGTTGCTCTTCCCCATTTGGCCATGCACGCTGGTGTCCTCGTGGGTCCAGGAAGGGTGCGGTGGAGCAGACGAGAGCGCTGGAGACAAAGGGCTGGAGCCGCGAGAGGAACGAGAATCCGCTGAGAGATGCAAGCCGCCATAGACATGTGCCGCAAGGAATTCGAGCCGTCAGAGATGCGAGCCGCCAGGGGCGTAGATCCGTCAATTAGGGTTGGGTCGATAGGCGATGCCATCGTCCATCGCAGATGGCCGATAGACATCACGATGCTGAGCCGGCATCGCGATGCTCCACCCCGCCGCAGCAGCAGCAACCAGCTCGCAAAAAACACACTTAATCTATGGCGGTCGTGGGGCGGGGCTTGGCAAAAAAAAATGACGACATCGTCCATCGCGATGTTTCACATTAGATATCGTACAATGCCAAATTGTTCGACATCGCCCAACCCTACCGTCAATGAAGCAAGCCGCCATAAGACCCAGACGTCGAAGGAGAGCCGTCGCCGGGAAACGGACGCCGGACTCCGCCCCTTCCTTGGACCCATTCCCATTCTGAACACTCCCTGACCTTCACGCCCCTCAGAAGCAGGACGAGGACACCAGTTTCCCTTTTATTTTGGACACTTTATTTTGTGTATTTATTTAATAAAAACAATGATGTTACTAAGAAACCAGTAATGAGAACGGCCACTAGTGACCTCATCGCTGGCCTCTAGTGACATGCAGCGACAGAAGTCACTGCTAGTGTGAACGGGGCATCACATAGCCAGACATTCAGACTGGCTGAAGGTCTGGAGTACATGGTAGTGCTCATTGGCCAATACCCACCCATGAGGTCGTTTGACTGAAAAAAAAACAACAAATCACAGTTCAAGGTCACGTTTTGGGGCTTGGAAATGTTGCCACAATAGCAGGCCGGTGTGTAAAACACTGGGATGTAGTTTAAAGAGTCTGTGCAGCAAAATGTAAATATTTCACTTACTTTTAAAAATCCAGCGTTTCGTTTATCCTGATAAACATTCATCGTCACAGTTGTAAACACGGCAGCTTTTTCCTCTTTCGTAAAGGAGTTCGGCTTCATGGCATGTTTGTTTCCAGGTGGAATGTTAAAGAACGCCACTCGCACGTCTCCCGGAAATCCTGTATAATTCAACCAATCCAATGGTGACTTCAAACCTCCTGAAGTATTTCACTTATTGTGTGCATGATGTATGCATCAGACGTTTAGTCAACGTTTCGTGGGCGCGAGGATGAGACTACAGTTAGCTTAACACAGCACACATAGCAAGGTTGCAAACGTCTGCATGCTTGGAGCGATCTAATGGGGAATCTACCAGCAGTTATCTATGGGTACAAGCATACATATATGTAAATATTTAGGCCGTGATATGTCCGTCATATTGTAACGGTCTTGACTTGACGTCAT
The DNA here is from genome assembly GCA_032359395.1 of Enteromius anoplus. NCBI lineage: Eukaryota > Metazoa > Chordata > Actinopteri > Cypriniformes > Cyprinidae > Enteromius > Enteromius anoplus. The sequence goes on along the minus strand of JAUMHG010000072.1, from coordinate 2,754,906 downwards.
ACACCGTAGTAATCACTAAATATTCAAAAGATGCTACATTCCTGCTTAACGGCTCTGTGCGAACCTACATTATTGGGAATGACGTCATGTAGACTGCTCCAATATGGCGACCGCGTCTACGTGCCTGGAGCAGTCCAGTGGGACATCTATATATGTCTATGGGTACAACAACGAGCATGATGTTATTGTTTACACCAGTTCCTGGAGGGCCGCAGCCCTCCAGAGTTTAGTTCCAACCGTGACTTGATTAGCTGGATCAGGTGTGTTTAAGTAGGGTTACAACTGTGCAGGGCTATGCTTTGACACCCCTGGTTTACACGGTCGTCAAGGATAGTCTCTTTTCTGACATAGTAAACCTGCTTGGAAGCGCACCCGGTGCGGCGTTGCACTTGGAATGTGGAGCCTTTGCGCACAAGTTAGGGTAGGGTGTACTCACACCCGCGAACCGGGCCCGAGGACAATTGTCCCATCTATTTTGGAGTAAACTGATTCCACTTTCTTTGACAATGTCACACAATATGCACGAAGCAGTGTAATATCTTTTTCCAGATATGTCACCACAAGTCTGTGTTGCATAGTGTAATGATAACGATTGAAACAGGTGTCAAACGCAGCCCTGCAGAGTTATTGTGATTTAGCCCTAATTTATCGCACCTGTTCCAACTAATCAAGTCCTTCAGTTGGAGCAGGGTTGGAACACAGCTGGATTAAAATCAACACAGTCTAGCACACAAAAAACAATTGTATCTTGGCAACTTGAATTGAATTGAAAGTAGAAATTGAATGTAAACAACCTTTTTTGGTCTCCAATGTCAATCATATAGTACATTGTAAACTTATAGCTTTGATGGCAGTAGCACGGCAGTGGGATTTTCAAGTCTCAGAATTACTGTGCCATGTTGAATGCATCGTGTTACAATGCAAATGAGAGAGGCCTATGTGAAAGTATCAGGGTATTGTAGTCTTAGCGAGTGCAAATGATAAAGAGTGTACAGATTTCAGTAACTAAAGATTGCTGATATATTGTTGATTTACACAGAGCTGAGATGCAAGTTAATTTATTTTCCAGCAAATTGGTATACGTTTCATAAATCAGAAACGGATTATGTGTTCAGAGTGCTGTTGGTAGACGTAAAACGGACACAGATGGCAGTTACAAAATCTGCAAACGGCCATGCGTTGTTGACTGATAATCTAAAAATGAATTTGTGATTTATCTTTATATACAATAGAGGAAGCACTAGATCTCATTCTTATCTGCATGTGTGTTTGGACAGAATTCCTGAAATGATCAGATAGTTGCTTCTATATTTGCAGTGGTTCTCAGATGGGTTTCTTCTCTTCAGTAGTGGCACATCTATACTCATTCAAGAGCTCTGAGTGGCTTTGGTTTCATTGAATGCTGACAGTTCAGGCCTCTGGACGCTACCCAGCATTTGTCAAAGCTCTGTCGCTCGAAAATTCTCAAATTCACTCGCGCTACAGACTTCCTTTTACTCTCTTCACTCTTCTTTGAAAGTCATATGATAGTTGTGTTTGAGGAACCGTGTGAAAATAATATAGAAGTCAGTGAAAATCTTGTTTGACAGTAAATGAAGGAAATCTCTCTTTACGGCTGTGAACATACCTGTGAAGTGATGGAAGGGCTTGTCTCTGTGTACCAGAGCTTTCCTAACGCTCGGAAACCCAAGAGCAGCACTCGCACTGTTCTTTCTTTCTATGTACTGTATGGAACGAGGCGTCAAGTTGAGACTTGCCGTTTTGTTTTGAAAGTCTGAGTTTGAGAGTTCTCTCTCGGCTTCTTGGAATGTCGTTTCAACATGGCGGCATCTGCATATTTGGACATGCTGCCTTATCTGTGGTCATAAGTGAGCTCGTCTGCTTATACACATTCTGTCCACATGTGTTTTGTTTTCATTACCGAGATATCTGTCTGTCTGTTCATCTGCTTGTGTATCTGGGTGATTTTATAATTGCGGGTACATTTTTTGTTATTTTATTATTATTTTTCTTAATGAATTACAAGATGTGCAGTCCCTAACAAAATAATAATTTATTCTAAAAGTGTCTTAAATAGCTAAAAATCATGATTTCTTCTGGTCTGTATTAGTATTTTTGTGATCATGTATCAATGTTCAAGCTAATTATTTTATAGTCATTTTCTTTTGGCAACAGTTTATTCATTTTATTTATTAAAGCCTACTTACTCTACAACATTAAATTATTTAAAAATAATTGTATGTTTTAGAAAAACGTGTGTCCCCAAATCTTGTGTCAACTCTGTTACCGTACCATATTTTTCCTTTTAAATTGGTGGAATTATCTCTCAGAGTTGTGGACGTTACAGGAAATGATGTCACTTTCACTCACTGAAAAGTATCTGTGCTCTCTCTGAGAAAACATTCTAATCTAAAAACGTAAGGAAAACAGGATTTATTACTGATCTCACATTGGATTATTTAAAGCTCTTTTAATCGTGTTTTCTTAGCGTTTATGCCAGCAAGTGGAGTTGTTAGAAAGAATTTAATAAAAATGTCAATTCTGTTACACTATAGGTAACAGAGTGGACGGTGACAGACGGGGACACCAAATGTACCCACAGATATAGAATGAGTCATCTGTTTATTCACTTCCAGTCTGTCTGTCTGTCCATCTTTTGCTTGCCTGTCTGTCTATCTGCTTATATATGTTTTTAACAGTTTGTCCACTGCCTGCTGTCTGTCCTCCTGTTTATTTGTCTGTCCGTTTCCTGTCTCTCTCTATTAGTCTATTCTTTGTTTGCCTGTCTATCGCCTGGTTGTTTGTCTGTCTTTTTGTCCATCATCTGTCTGTTTGGCTTTTTATGTGTTTGTCTGTCCATTGCCTCTCTTTCCTTTTGGCTATCTTCATGCTTGTCCGTCTGTCTGTTTATACATTCATCCCTATCTATAACATGGCTGTCTGCATGTTTGCCTACCTATCTGTCCGTCTCTTATCTGTCTTTCGCTACTTTCTTAGTTCTTTGTAAAACGACAGAACCAGTGTCTCATTATGGGGCCTTTTGGAAGACATCTGTAGGATTGGTAGGCCTCAGGAAAAGTTAGTCAAGTTCGCTGCTCTTGGATCAGACAATCAAACACCAATGCTGTCAGTACTTCGGATCATGTGCTAAGTGCCTTTTAAGCTATAGATGACTTGTTCCTCCATAATTATATCATCAAATAATACAAATGTATTGAGTGAAGAGCCATTTAACATTGTTATGAGAGTAGGCTTGTATGACTGGGCTGAATTCTCTACAAATTCTCGAGAGGTTTTATTAGAGGGGCTCAGAGCTTTGAAGTCCGTCTCGTCTGCTGGGAAGACTCTCAAACCTCGACTGATGTCCATTTATGTGTGCTGCACCGAATCCGACCGCAAACTTCTGTAAAAGTGTTCTTTATGTAGAGATTGTGTTAGATGCTGTTCACACAGACTGTCGCTTCTGATTCCCACAAAACCTGAAGGGAAGTTTCTCTGAAGAAGGGCCAGTGTAGTGGTGGATTCCTGCGGGGGAGATGAAAGGGCAGGTGCTTCCTGAAGAACCGCGGTGTCTGGGAACTGAACGGGACTGTGGTTGCGCTGTGAACATGGATGACGGAACTGTCAAAATGGAGAGAGGTGAAGCGGAGAGCAAAAGTGAGAAACTAACCACCCTGAACACACTCAAACAAGTGGTTAAACTGACGTCAGCGAGGAAGCCATTGTATTTTGTTTCCATTGTATCATTTATTTATTTATTTTTGTAATCGTGAGGTGATTTTGCTGTGAATATTTCATGGTAAATCATAGTCTGATATTACTGTCGTGCAGCCTCCGTCGCTGTAACATTCATCTGTAATAAGGCTGCAGGATATATTGCATGCAATAGTCATGCGCATCTCGTCAGTCAAGCCGTAGATCACTGACAAGTAGGGGTATGACACTTATCCAACGAGACGAGACAAGATTTTTAGGCTTTTTTTAAATAAATCCTCAATGAAAAGATATATTTAATTTTATATATATATAAAAAAAAAACATTCCAAAAAAATGCAGGTGCATTTTGTAGGGGTGTAACGATTCGCGTATCCTGTATCATACGGTTCATGGTCATTTTCCAAATCATAGTGATCATCCCTATCCCCTTGTTAGTGGGGACTTGATGGAGCAGTCGTTTGGAATGCTCTTGTCAAGTGGTGCGATGTAATTTCCTCACTATCTTCAGCTGGGATGTTCCTGTGGTAACGAACACAACACGATGTGCGTCAGCAGATGGCGCTAGGGCTGGGCGATATATATCGTACGATATATTATGCGCATCTCATCAGTAAAGACGGTTCTTTGATTAGCGGCAAAACTCTGTCAGCTGTTTTTACAAGGAACGCCAGCTTATACACAGAGCCGTAGATCACTGAGAAGCTGCGCGTTGAGTTTCGTAATCTATGGCAGCAAACCTATGGCATTAATAAGCGAGCGCACCACTGATGCTGCCGAGCGCGGTAAATGATTTCCGCTAAACCGAAACGGATGTACATGCGAAGAAACGGGGCTGCGAGCTCAAGCACTCGTGCACGATCACTCCTTTTCTTTCCCTTTGTTAAAATAAATGGGGAGTATAACCATTTTATTTTCAGCCTGAGGCTTGAGTTTTCTGTTATTAAACATCAATAAGAAGCAAGCCCAGCCCAAATTGCAAGAAGTTGTGCTAAAGTAATGTAATGCAGTTCTTTACATAAAAAAGTGACGCAATATCGTAAGGCAATACCTTTAAAAGCAACACTCTACTTTAAGAACCAAATCTCACTATTACCAAGTTGCTTTTTAGCATTTGTAATACTAGCATATTGGCTGTTTATTAGGACTTGCAATGCCTTATTCTGCATGACCATATCTTACATCCTCTAATCTAACCCTATACCTAAACTCAATAACCACGTTACTAACTATTATGCAACAAATAAGGAGTGCATTGAAGCAAAAGTCATAGTTACTAGTTAGGTCTCTAAATAAAGAGTGACCAGTTCAGCTATAGATATATGCAAAATAAATGAAATCTACCCTGTGTGAGTTTTGTGTTGGGCTGTAGAATAATTGACGCTTTATAGATGCTAGGTTTTGTTTTCCGCTTCCGTGTTGTTTGAATTACACACAAAGCTCTGTTTGATGTGGCAGCTTCACACCTCATTGTTGAGTGGTTTGGTGGTGAACTGTGGGACCAAGGACCGATGTGTATCACTTCCTGTTTCCAGTTTACACACTAGTTAGCTATATTTTGGGCAAAATCTGTTTGAGTATATGCTGCCGAAATGAGGCCATAACCAACTGTTGCTTCCACTTCTTGGACCTACTCGCATTTAATCAGATGTGACTTTATGATTCAGTGCACGGAAAGAAAATCTTTCTTTTTCTTATCATGTTTTTTTTTCTTTTCTCTCAATTAAGTATAAAATTATTTCCATCCGAAGTATTTGATTGATAATCAAATAAATACTCGGAAACATAATCAGTTATCAAAACGATTATTAGTTGCAGCCGTAAAGGATTTAGATTGTAACAGTCAGAGTATGTTGTGAGTAATGTTTCGGTTGTTTCACATGTGCTCTTTTTGTAGTGAGACAGAGAGAGAGAGAGAGAGCCCGCCCACAGGCTCATCTGATTGGCTGTGATGTGTGATTGATTTCGCAGCTGTATCATTTGCTGAAATCTTGACGCATCACATCTGGTATAAAAAAGATAAATTTCTTCATTTTTTCCCTTCATATATGTTGAATGGTTCTGCTCATGCTGAAGAAGGCGTGGCTGAAGTTTGGCACTGACGCCATGGTCATAGCAGTGTCAGCCAATGAAATTAGACAGGAACTCAACAACAAAAACTCGGAACGTGATTGGCTGCCGTCTGGATTTGCATAGAGCGATCCTGATTGGCTGACGCTCTCGTTGGCGCCGCTTCTTTGGCGTTGCGCGCAGCAGAAGTTGAAAAATTCTCAACTTTTGCTGCGAGCAA
>JAUMHG010000072.1:2680184-2695443 GCA_032359395.1 Enteromius anoplus | reverse complement strand
AGGCCTGTATTAGACAAGAATGGGAGAGCATTCCTATTTCTAAACTTGAGAAACTGGTCTCCTCGGTCCCCAGACGTTTGTTGAGTGTTGTAAGAAGAAGAAGGGAAAATGCCACACAGTGGTGAAAATGGCCTTGTCTCAACTTTTTGGGGGGGATTTGTTGACACCATGAAATTTTGAATCACCATATTTGTCCCTTAATATGATACATTTCTCAGTTTAAACTTTTGTTCCGTGATTTATGTTCTATTCTGAATAAAATATTGGCCTTTGCCATCTCCACATCATTACATTCAGTTTTTATTCACAATTTGTTTAGTGTCCCACCTTTTTTGGAATCCGGTTTGTACCATTTGCTTGGCCTATATCTGAGTGCAAAAAAATTCCTGCTTTTGTACATACAATGTGCTTTTTGGTTCTGTTTTTTTTTTTTTTATGGATTCATGTGCTTCTAAAATTGTGAACTCAAGTCAGCTGTTAAGTACCGGCTCGTTCTTTTCTTGTTCTTTTGCCAACTTTTTACATTTACCAGTAAAGAAAATTCTCAACCAATCACCAGTTTAACTTCCTGAAAAGACATGAAACCTGAAACCAGTTGAATAAACACTGTCAATATGTTAATATTCTTCTTAACTTCATTTAACTAGTCTTGAAAAAATCTGAGACGACTATTATTCAGTTCAAGCAACAGGCCCCTCTGAACTTTTTTCTTATGAAATGTGACCCTGGAGCACAAAACCAGTCTTAAGTATTGTATTTGTAGCAATGTCCAATAATACATTGTAAGGATGAAAATTATCCATTTTTCTTTTATGCCAAAAATCATTAGGATATTAAGATCATGTTGCCATGAAGATATTTTGTTAATTTCCTACTATAAATAAATCAAAACTTCATTTTGATTAATAAAAAGTTCATTTGGACAATTCTGAAGGCGTTTTTTTTACCAATATTTAGATTTTTTTTGCAACCTCAGATTCAAAATTTCCAAAAAGTTGTATCTCAGCCATATGTAGTCATATCCTAACAAACTATAAATCCATAAAAACTTAATCTGTTTAAAAAAAAAAAAAAACATTATTATTTGTTTTGTGGTCCAGAGACACAAATGTTTTGAGTTTGAAAAATGTTCATGACAGAAATTTGTGTTTTAATCAGGTACATAAATGCTCAAGACCACCACTGCATTGTAACAGTCTGAGAAAGACACTGAAATATCAAGCATCAAAGCATTGTATAGGAACAGAGAGATGCTCCCAGAGCTCATGTTAATTACGAAAAATGTACATTCATTTATTACTAGCCTTTCTGTCTCGTACATTTATATTCATCATTAATTTTTTTCTTGATTAAACTGCAAGGCATCCTTGTAAGACAGTTGCAAATATCGGTGAACTCTTAATATCTCATTTCACACCAATTATTAAACAGTGGTCACGGATAGCAAAGGGTTGTACACTTTTTTCCCATCTACAGAGCGGGTCCCGTGTGCCAGCAGCTCATGGATGGTGATCCAGTTGTCCAGGATGCGTCGGCTGCGTTTCTTCATACTCTTCTTCTGGCTCAGCTCGAGTATGGAAGCCTGTCCTTGAGGTCCGGAGTCTTGTTCCTTCTCTTTCTCCCTCAAGAAGTCCAGTCGGCTCTGCATCATGAACTCGCGGCGTCGACGTTGCTCGCGAGCTCTTAACAGCTGCTGCTTGCGCTCCTCCTTGCTCCAATAGCGTCCCATCTTCATTTCGCTCACCGCATCGTCGTCCGTGGTCATTCCACTGCGCTCCTCTCGAATCTTCATGGCGCGAGCCTTTAGAAGACGATCTCTTACTGGCCGTTTGGCGAAGTAACGTGAGCCATCGCTCCGGATCTTTACCTTCCACTCCATTCGAGGAGAAGTTGGAGGCAGTGGAGGAGGTACGATTAAAGACGTTGCTGCTGTGGAGTCTCTAGTTAAGGTGTTGGAGTGAAAAGGAACCTCTTCATTGGTGTCCCTAACTTCTGGACTGTCGTTTGTAGACATGTCCCTTAACTGCATGCAACTCTGGTAGCGTGGAGGCAGGATGGTACTGCAGCGGCGGCGGGACAGGTATGGGCTGTTTTCTGCACTCCTACCCCCTTTCGCGATCCCGGTAGTGAGGGACCCGTTTGCATGGGACCCTCTTCGTGCTCCGTCTAAGCCCTTTCTACTGCTCCCGCCAGTCCGGAGCCGTGCTGGAGTAGAGTTTTTGTGGTCCGCTGTTTCTTCGCTCTTTTTCTTGGAATCCGACGGTACGTTTAGGTTCTTATCCCTGCTTGCGCTTGTTCTGTGACGGGACGTCCGAGGACGCATGGTTGCAGAGGCACTGGAATCTCCCGCCGCAGACTGCGAAGGGTTTCGCTCGCTTGCCAAAGGCGTGCTTCTGCAACTTTCCCCGCCCGTATTATAAGCACTTGTGCTCTCTTTATCGGAACGTTCCCTTTCTGGGATCTCGTTGATATCTGAGAGGTCGTGGTGGATGGCTTCTGCACCTCCGCACCTTGCCTTTGCTCCTTTTTCTTCGTCGTCCTCTTCGTCAGCTGGCCAGACCTTCAGGCAGCGTTGGCGCAACTGCTGCATCTTCTGAGCCCGCAAGACATTGCGCCACTTAAACTCCAGGTGGCGTATTTCCTCATCGAGAAGCGCGATCTCATGCTGCATCAGGCTCTCGTTACAATTCATGTCTACAGGAACACCTGCTCCTGCAAAATCACTGTGGTTCCTTCCGTCCAAAAGAAAAAGTGCATTTCCGTTCTTCTCGTAAAGGCAGCGGATCTCCAGCAGCTCTCGGTAGCGTTCGTATTCCTCTTCGGTTAACCCTGGCATCAGCGCTCTGCTGGTTGCTGAGCCCAGAGATTCAGGAGCCCCGTGATCCACCGCTCCCACCCCATCGGGCCCCAGCAGCGAGTCGTTGCTGTAGTGAAATTCCCATCCATGCTGAGCAGCACGAAACTTGCGCAAGCTGCCAGGGGTATTGGTGGCATTGGTCGTGCATGCGCTAGTGGCATCATCGGCCACCTCGGAGGACTCTTCACAACGCGTGCTTTCATCAGTTCGACCCACCCCGCTGTCCAGCTCCTGGCTGTTATTGAGCGCCGTGTGCCATAGGTTGGGCCGACCAGCTCGGATCCCATTGATGTCGCTTAACACAGAGCTGGTTTTCCTTCGGTGCTCAGGACTCGGTAAGTTTGAGACATTTTCCAAGTCCTCTAGATCCAGGCCCACGCCCAACTCCAAATCCAGATCATCAGCCTCATTCTGCCAAGAAAGCATGTTAGAAATATTAGAAATAGGAATAGGAAAATATTAAATTCATGCTCAGAATTGTGTGCAGACCAATGTAACCCTGGATTACAAAACCAGTCATAACTGTCCTTTTTTCTTATTTGGGATTTATTTTTTGAAACTGAATGAATAAGCTTTACATTGATTTTTGGTTTATTAGGCTAGGACGATATTTGGAATATGGATTCTGAGGGTGCAGAATAAACTAAATATTTAAAAAAAAATTACCTTGAAGGTTATATTACCAATATAGTTCTATGCATTGCATATTGCTAATTAAAATATAAGTTTTTATATATTTATGGTAGGGGATTTACCATTTATCATTTTGACCCATACAGTTTATTGTTGGCTATTTCTACAACCAGTTTTATGCTCCAGTGTAATGTGTAATGGGGAAAAAAACATTCTGATTGGTGTAAAGCAGTGGTTTTACATTTTGCATCACTCTTTTGTCTGACGCACCCTTTTTTCCGACTCTCTCAGAGCTAGAAAGATTTCTTAAAAACTAGTTAGTAAAGTTATCCATTACATTACGCATGTTGGGTAATAAATTCAGGTCTACTTTTAGATTACTTTTAACCTAATTTCATTTATCACAATAATTTAAATAAGAAAAAATATATATATATATATTTCATTCATTGTTATTAACAACATGAAGTGCATTAAACATTATATTATGTCAAGATTTCTTAAACTGAGTTTGAGAACTGCAGGAGGTTTGTGAGTTTAATGAAAAAGTCACAAAAATGTACAAATGTATTTTTTAATAACATAAACTCTCACTAAAAATGTTTAATTTGTACCAGCAATGTCATGTGACCATTAACAAACGTCAGAGAACTGTGAACAATGTAATACAAATATTTTAACATTTCTGGGGTACTTCGAGTAAATGTATTAGATGAAAACGTTTGAGAATCCCAACAGTACATACAAGTAAGAAATAACATGAATGTGTTTGAAAGACATTAACATTCACTTTAATTAGTCTGATCTAATCATGAATAATGTAAAATGTGTACTATCTGCTCTGAAGTATGTGGCTGGGATCCGCTAGTCCAGGGATGTCAGATTCTGTTCCCTTGGGGGCTTCTGTCCTACAGAGTTTAGCACCAACTCTAATTAAACCCATCTGATCCAGCAAAACAATTAAAAAGCTAATCTCTGCAGGACGGTCACCCTCCAGGACCCCAGAGTCTGACACATGTGCAACCGCATCAGAAACGTCCCTGTTTGAGCAGCAGAGGGCATTGTTTGTCTGATTAAACCCAAGTCTTCATACTGTAAATGATTGTAGGGTCTTTTCCCATCTGTTGTGGGAGACATTTAAACGTGAGAGGTTTCTCAAATGAGCCACCTGTGCTGGGGAATATACTGCCACAAGGGCTCATACACCATCTGGAGCGTCCGTAAAACACACAACACACACACTTGTGTGCTAATGACCCCAAATCCTAAACACTGTGGAATCTGTAGAATATACTTATCTCTGCTTTTAATCGTTTTCCACTAACTATTCGCAAATAGATGTTTGCTTCAGGCCAAATTCATACATATGTCAGATTTTAAGATATTGAATACAATTAAAGATAGAATTTTATTTTAGAACTGTGCCCAAATGAGATTATTCAGACAGATTGTGTGAAGCCTTTTTATCGACATAACCTATAGACTTGTACTGTATGTTCTGAAGTACCCTTAATACAGGTTATTAAAGGTTCCTATTTTGGTTTCATATTTCAACACACAAGATCAAAAAACAGTTATAATATACATTTATTTTCTGAAAAAGTCCCAAATAATTTGTTCAATGATTTGTCTTTTGTGTGACGCTAATCTGCGGTGATTGGTCGATTGGTCTCATTTTTATCTCATCATGTCTGTAATGTCTGATAAATCAGTGTTTGTAAACTCAGTGCTGTTTTGTGTACAGCGTTACCGGGGAAACAGATATTTTATCCTTCCAAAAGCAGCACCTAGTGGTGAAGAATTAGTTTACATTTTTGTACGTTAAAGGGTTAGTTCATCCAAAACTGTAAATTCTCTCATGAATTACAAATGAAGATATTTTTGATGATATCAGCAACACAACTGGAATGTTATTTTTGTTTTATTTGTGCAAAAAAAGTATTCTCCTAGCATCGCTAGGTATGACGTCACATGGACTTTTTCACCAATGTATTTACTATGTTTCTGGATCTGGGATCATTTCAGTTGTGTTGTTGTCTACGGAGGGACAGATGGCTCTCTGATAATATCTTATTTGTGTTCCGAGGTTGAACGAAGGGGTTTGGAACAACAAGAGGGTGAGTGAGTAATTTTAATTTTTGGGTGAACTAACCCTTTAATGTTTCATGTTGACGTCAACACAAAACGGCTCGGTATTCGTTTTAAAAACGATTAGTTTCAGTGATAAACATCTTAAAGACATCTAATAGACGTCTATTTGACATCTACAAGAAGATTTCAGGTTTAAATGTTTTCATTCACAGTCATTTTCAAAAATCCATGATAGGGGCACTTTAATAAAGATCTGTCTTTGTGGGTTCCAGATCAGCGTCTTTCTTTCCTAATATATCCGGATTATTTGAATTAAGATGTATTTTTTAATATCTTGATGACATTGTTTTCCTTGCACAGCTTTGTGTCAAATAGCATCATGCTAAATGAACTTCATAAACATGCCTCAGACTTCAAATGTTGACTTGGTCTATTTGTATTCATGAACTGGGTCGTTCCTCCAGGGTTTGCATTATGTTTTATTTAAATATTTACCAGTGGGATACGGACTGTTGCTATGGCTTCCACACGGGCTAAAGATGATAAATCTGGTTGTTAAAGTAAGTTGACAGACAATGAGGTTTGGGACCAATCAGTGAAGAGACCCGCGCGCAGTGTGAGTCACGAAGAAAGACACTGTTCATCATTTTTGTGTTAATTTACACAGACTTGTTTGTTGATTTTGATACTCTCTCCTTGCTCTGTTGTGGCTTTGTCATTTGATTTATTTGCCTTGTCAAAATGAGTCGTTTCCAGTCATGAACTCTGCATGGAATGCTATATATCCCACAATGCAATTAAACTGTATCTGCAGTAATGAATAGGCCAATTCTAAGGTATTTTATGGATGCATTGCATATTTTATCTATACTGCTATGTAATGTGGCCATGTGATAATATAGCATGCTACAGTTTAAATTGTTTATTGCATAATAATGTATCATTTTATATAGTGTAGTATACAGTACACAGCCGAAGTCTGCTGTGGAAATCTGTCAAAAGAAAATGAAATGGACATGGTGACTCGCTGTTGGAGGTAGTGTTATTATAGGATGTCCTAAGTGTGTTTCTCTCTCAAGCGTAACCTTGAGTATAAAAAAAAGACTGCAGAACCGACCCTGTGTGTCCTTGCCTCTCCTTGTTTTTTTCTCTCTCTCTGCCGTTCTCCTCTCCATTTATTTCCTCATCAGGGGTTTCTGTCCTACTCTGACCTTTCCTGTCTGCTTTCATTTGTAAACAGAACAGAATGAAGCCATGTGTTCCACCTGTACACTAAAACACATTTGTCTGTTACCGCTCGAATAAGCAAGCTGTAATACACTTCACGTAATGTCTGAATACCAAATTTGTTGCCGTTAATGGCTTCAGTAATACTTTGTCATTCACCAAAGCGCAGTGGCGCTGTGCCACTACTAAATCCACAGCGGAAGAAATTATATTTACTCGAGTTATGAGTTCACGCTTTGAATTGAATGCAGCGAGATAAAGGCTGGGTGCCTCAGAATGATTCAAAGACAATAAATTGACAACATGTCTTTCATTTAAACTCCCCCTGCTGCAATTCTGTAGGAAACACTGCCAAAGCGATTAACTTAATTGAATCAAGTGATGGTATCTGACTGTGCAAATGTAAGCCTAAGTTTTATTATGTTTGTTCCAATACCTTCAAGGTGAGTCTCACCTCGATATCTGGTCGTGCCAGTAGCAGAGAGATGTTGGTGCTGTCCTCTCTGGTCAGGATAGCCACAGCTTCCTCTCTGTTCTGCACATCCATCCCATTAATCTGAACACAGATACACATTAGCATCATTTCACATCACATGTTACCCTGGAGCACAAAATCAGTCTTAAGCAGCACAGGGCGTATATTTGTAGCAATAGCCAACAATACATTGTATGGGTCACAATGATAAATTTTTCTTTTATGCCAGAACCTAAAAATTAGGAGTATATTTTGATAGATATTTCCTACCGCAAATATAAAAACATACATATATATATATATATATATATATATACATATATATACACATATATATATATGTATATAATGTATTTATCTAAGGGCTAGATCAAAGGCTTAATCCCCATCTTTGAAACTGGCCCATAAAGTTTATATTGCTAACCCTTTATTGCTAACATTTTAATAAGAGATCGTAAAATTGTTTTATTTAGTTTCCTAAAGCTGCTAAATATAATTTAATTACAAAAAGTTATAAACAGTTGATGCCTGAAGATGTAATACATGTTGTTTAGAATATGCAAACAGGATAAATAGTTATTTCAGTTTTTAAATATATGTCCAATATGTTTCTCAGGACAGTACTAAATAGTTACTAACTTAAAGGTTATGGTCTCTATTTTAAAGACAATGATAAACATCTGAAGGAATTTGGAAGGGGGATTTATAAACAGAGAATTAAAGTGTTTCTAACCTTAAACATTAAAATTTAATTTGTGTTATTTAATGAAGTCTGAGTTACCTGCAGTATTCTGTCTCCTTCACGGATTCGGCCATCTTTAGCAGCAATGCTATTAGGATTGACCTGCAACGACAAGACAGAACATCTGACATTCTCATTTAAGGAATGCTCCATGTAAAAACAACTTAAACTCAAAGCTGCTCTAACCAAAACTTTGCCAAAATGTACGGTTAATAACCGGCAGCTGTGGTTGCCGAAATTCGACTGTAAAAAATTTGGTAACAACATTTACGGTTTTAAGTTAAATTTACAGTTAAATACCATAATTTTATTAACCGATATGATGTTAATATACCAACCTAGTACTGAAATCTGTTTTGTATCTTTGAAATACACTGATAAGCACCAAGTGCAAGGTGTGATGAGAAAGTCACATGATGAACCAAAGCTCATCACAAGCAGCTTTTAAATATGTACATATATAGAAGGAGCTCAGTGTGATTCACACAAACACTAAACACCATCATGATGAGACTCATTAAACTCAAATATACATAAACATTCATTTAACAACACTACATGTAACACACAACCCTAATAAACATAACTGATAAGAAACAACTAAGAAGAAAGTTATTTCAAAGAAAAAACATCAAATTCAAACTACATTTTAAATGCAATCCCTGTTAATTTTACGTGAATTTACCATTAACCATTTAACATTTTCACAGTTTTTTACCGTTAAAATCATTGTCATTTTTTACAGTCCGTACTTTCTTCTGCACTGGAAGCTTCTGTGAGCAAGTCAAATTTCCTTGTGTATGTAAGGATACTTGGTAATAAAGCCCTTTCCGACTTCTGATAAACAGTGTGATGTTAGAACTAGCCAGATTTAAATAATAACAGACATCATGGTTCTGCAGGATGTCGAGGCATGATTTATTACAGGCTCTTCCACTTTCCTTATTCCAACTCTACGGCTGGAGATTTTTGTGAAGTGTGATTATTAGATGGTTGCCTTGATGTGGACGATCCATTATCAGTGAGATAGTAGCCTCAAGCACTGTACATCTTTTTTTGGACATGGACACGACGTAAACATTAATGAAAGTGTGTACTGAAAGGAGCTAAGGCAAGATATCAGCATACTCATCCCACTAATGCAGTATACAATAAAAATAAGTAAATATGTACTTCAAAACAGTCAAAAGTATATTTTTGACCCTAGAGCACAAAACCAGTCATGACATGGTATACTTGTAATAACAGACAACAATGGGTGTGGTTCAAAATTATCGATTTTTCTATTATGACAACAATCATTAAACTTAATTTTTGATTAGTAATATGCATCTTTAAAGACTTAATTATGACAACTTTAAAGGTGATTTTCTCAATATTTAGTTTTTTTTTTTTCTTCAGATTCCATTTATTCAAATATTGTCCTATCCTAAAAACCAACTCGTGACTGGTTTTGTGGTCCAGGGTTACCTATTCGTAAAAAAAAAAACATTGACAATTATTCTGTTGCATATTAAATACTAATGCAAATTTTCAGTGTAAATGCATTACTGTACTTAGGTTTTCACCTTTTTTGCAGAAAGGAATATTAGAAATTTTGTTGTGACCATTGACATCATCTATGATGTTTAATTTGTCTTTGCACTTCTTGCTGTAAATGTGTGATTTCTGCAATATAAAAGTGACCTGTAATTTCTACAGTTTTAGCATCAATAAGCAAAATGTACAAAAATAACGATAGTTAAGCCTGTGTCAGACTGGTCAGAATGCTCAAGCAGCAATGCTGAGGCACTTGACCTTCAAATTACTTGCATAGAGTTGTCTCTCCATATGAAATGGAATTAAAAAAAAAAAAAAACACTTTTATACAGAGTAATTGATAATATAGAGTTGTTGGTCTATGCATTAAATACCATGCTGTAAATGCACTGTAATTGTCATGCTCTAGTAGAATTATCTTGTTTACATTGATTCTTTAAAGACAAAACAGTGTTTTGTATTTAATATGGCATTTAATTTAAAAGGATGATTTATCTAACACTGAAACATAAGGGCGTATGTTCACAGTTCTCCCTCAGCCTTCATTCATAATTCATCGGTCAGCAGATACCCATTATTCCTCATTTCTCACCTCACCCACGTAGATACCCAGATCCTCTTCATCATCAGTGCGATAACACACCGTTAAACCCAGTTTATCTTGCTGGCAAGATTTATACAGTTCCACCTCCTGAAGAAGAACAGATATATGGAGAGAATTGAACAAACAGAGATAAGACGCTTGTCCAGCAGTATTACAGTCTAAAACAAACTTGAACTAGAAGAAGTTTGAAGAGGCAGTGCCGACCTCATACTCCAGGTCATCTTGTCTGTCCACCTCGTGTTGACTAACGTCAAAGTAGTCCGTTGGGTCGTAGTACACATGGTCAATAGGAGGGCTGAGGAGAAACACAATGTCAAAGAGCAAAACATACAGTTAACCACTAGAATGACATACAGAAATGAAAAGTCACAGAAAGGCAGTGTTTGTAAGTGTAACACGCTGTGTAAACTGTTGATGGTATTATTTTTTTCTATTTTTGTAATGTATTTAAACTTTTAACACCACAGTAGCAATCAACACTCCTTTATTCCCTCAAAAATGTAACATTCGGATTTGTCTGTAAATACATTTGTGTTTTGGCTGTAAAGCAGACTGGAGTAAGACACTTTTTTACTCCTATAAAAAAAGGACTTCTATATAATCTTTAAACAAATAATCTATGTAAAAAAGTTTTATACATTTGTGATGGAGGTCAAAAGTTTACACCCCCCTTCCAGAATGTGCAAATGTCAGTTATTTTACCAAAATAAAAAAATCTTAAATGATTCTTAATACTGTGCTGTTAGCTGAATAACCCACAGCTGTATGTTTAGTGATAGTTGTCCGTGACTCTCTTATTTGTCCTGAGCAGTTAAATATCCTGCTGTTCTTCAGAAAAATCCTTCAGCTCCCACAAATTCTTTGTTTTCTTTGCAGCATTTTTTGTGTTTGAACCCTTTCCAACAATGACTGTATGATTTTGTGATCCATCTTTTCAGACATAGGACAACTGAAGCACTCATAGGCAGCTATAACATAAGGTTCAAATGCTCACTGATGCTCCAGAAGGAAAAAACATGCATCAAGAGCTGGAGGTGAAAACTTTTGAATTTGAAGTTCAGGGTAAATTTAACTTAAAGACATCAATTATATAAAATATTAATATTTTTTATAAATCCTTTGTGTTTACACAAAAATATGAAGCATCACAAATGTTTTCAACATTGATCATAATCCGAAATGTTTGACTGGAGTAATGGTGCTGTAAATTCAGCTTTTTATCCCAGGATTAAATTGCAATTTACGGTTTAGTTTCAAGTTTCAAGCTTATCGTCATGTACAGATAACAATGAGGCATCATTACCGTAATTAAAAATTCTTATACCAGTGTTCCCCCAACTTTGCATAAACATATAAATATAAAAATATAAGAAAAAGAAAAAAAACTAAAGTGCAAGTAAGCTGAAGATAATTTAGTGTTTACATACAGTATAACAGTGCAAGATGCATTAAAGTATTTTTAAATATATTTATTGTGGCATGGTTTAAAGGGGCATTTGTTAAGAGTCCAGTAATTGTGTTGAGGTTATTCCAATAGAAAAAAGTTATTTGAAATTGCTATAATATTTCACAGGGTTGTTGTTGTTTTTTTAATAAAAGAAAAGCTTGATGAGCATAAGATGCATTTTTTTTTTTTTTAATTAAACTTTTACTGACTCCAGAAAGCTGAACACAAGTCTAATGAAGTATTTTTGTATTATAAGCATCATTTACAAAACACATACTGAATAGCACTGATTTCAAAAGTGATGCTGCCTAACAGTGGTACCCGACATCTGTTCTCAAAGCCTCACTTACTTCTGGCTGAAGAGGTAGGGCTCTGGCATGGGCGGCAGCGGAGGGGAGGGAGGCGACGCTGGTCTATTGTGATGGACGGGTCTCCCTAATGTCACCATGTGCTGGAAGCTGATGTCTGTCTGCGTCCCGCTGTCCACGCAGTCAGTGTTTCCCAGCGTCCCTGCAGCAGCTCCAGACACAGCCGCTCTCCTCCTCGGACCCCACCGCATGTTCCTCCGGCAGCGCAGCGCATGCAGGCTCTGCTCCTGAGAGAGACCAGTCAGGTCTCTGCTGCTCACCTGAACAAACACACGCTCACAACATCAGCACTTCAGATTTGAACACATTATTCATATTTTGAAAGGAAAAAGGCTTGACGTATTTTTATACAACTCGAGTCCAAAAATGTGGTTGCCCACATTAGCAAAACCTGTTTATTGTTCATCAGCAAGCTTCATAAGCTAATAGGCCACTGTAAAAAATGACTGTGAAACTCTTTAACTGTAAAGACCTGTTAAATGATTAATGGTAAATTCCTGTAAAATGTACAGAGAAAAACTGTAAACTGACATTCCCAGAATTCCCTGCGTTGCATTTCAAATTAATTTAGAATTTGATGGTTTTTTTCTTTGAAATAACTATTTATTCTAAGTTTTTGTGTATCAGTTATGTGTATTAGGCTTGTATGTTACATATAATGTTGTTAAATGAATGTTTGTTGTATATTTCAGTTTAATGAGTCTCACCGTGATGGTTTTTAGTGTTTGTGTGAATGACTCTGAGCATCTTCTATATGTGTTCTTATTTAAAAGCTTGTAATGGGCTTTGGTTCATCATGTGACTTATCCCACCTGCATTTGGTGGTTATCAGTGTATATCAAAGATACAAAACAGATTTCAGAACTTCAGTAGGTTGGTATATTAACATTATATCAGTTAATGACATTAAGGTATTTAACTGTAAATTTAACTTAAAACTGTAAAACCTAAAATGTTGATACTGTATTTTTTACATTCGAATTCAGGCAACCACAGCTGCTGTTTTTTGGGGTTTTTTTTGCCGTAAATAAAAAAAAAGAAATTTTACAGTGTACATAAAATAATGAATTCTAATTAACAATTTCATCTCACTTTTGTTTTGGAGATACATAACCATAAACTGATAACTGATAGATCTAGTTACAATTATTATAACCTACACTCTAACCCTAAGAGACAACTTCCCGCATTTTAATAAATAAAAAAACTTTTTATACTGTTTTTACAATTGAGGATGTTTCCTCGGAGACGGAAAAATTGAGGCTTTCTCAGATTTAACTCACTTCTGGTTAAAAACTGTGTGTGTCACCAAACACATAATTAAAACAAGACAATCCTAATGAACAAGGTAAAACTATTAACTAACAGACATCGTAACTGTGGTTGTGACCAGTATTATTTTAGAATTATTTGTATAATATTTTTATTTTAAACTTATTATTAGCAAGTTTTAGTAATTTAGTTATCTAATTTATATTTTGACTTTTTTTGTGTGTGTATTTAAAAAAAAAAAAAGATTTTTAATTATTCAAATTTCAGCAATTTTAGGGCTTCAACCTCAACTTCAGTTTCAAATGTAACAATTCTAATATGTTTACATCTTTCAGGTTTATATTTCTTGTTTACATTTTTTCCTATAATTTACTTTTGTTTAAATTATTAAGACTATTGTTAACAGATTTGTTTTTAGTTTACAGTAACAACACTGGTTGTCACTGTTTTCAAAGCAAGAACCAATGATTAAGTAGAGTTAGTAGAATTTTTTAAGAATGTACAGACAATAATACTAAGTTAATTGATGTTTGCACCATTACTTAAAGAGATAATTTAAGAAAGAAGTCTTCACAATATGAAACAGAGCATAGAAATTTGTTAGTATGAAAGACATTTGTAGACATTAACAAAGAATGGCTGTTGGATGCTCATCAATGTACATAAAACAAATTTGATAAACACACTAATGTAACAGATGCGGTTAGTTAAAAGGACAGTTCACCCCAAAAAATTAATTCTGTCATCATTTATTCCTTCTCATTTTCCAAATGACTTCTGTGAAACAAAAGATATTTTGAAGAATATTTTAACTGTCAATGAAAGAATACTAATAAAAAATTGAATTTATGTTCCACAGAAGAAAGAAATTCATTAGGGTTTGAAACATGAGTAAATAAATTATAAGAGAATTATTATTTTTGAGCAAACTTCCCTCTTTAACGTGAGCTCTTAACACAAATTGACATCTAAACATTTCTACGACAGTCACTTCTAACACACTCAAAAAAAAAAAAAAAAGATTCTAGTTGTTTGCTCAGTTTACTTACATTAAATAGCTAAAACAACACAAATCTTTAGTTTTTAACTTCATTGTCATTTGCACTCAATTTTATTATGTCAAATTAAATCACATTTGTAAAAAATTAAGTTAGCTTAAACCAATCATTTACTTTGAATGAACATTCACAGAACATGTCAAATAAATTTTAATCATCAGCACAATTAACTTAAAGTTCAAATAAATCAGTTCAAATAAATGGAAATACCGTGGAGTAGGTGTCATAATTGTATTAAGTTAGCTCAACAAGCAATTTTTTGAGTGCACTAAACACACAATAATTACACAACACTCAGACAAAAACACTAAACCTTAATTCCAACCTCCCCATTAATAGCATGCAGTTTATCTGCCTCCTGTGTGGGAGAAAGAAAGAGAAGGAATAATTAAGAAGGAGGAGGAAAAAAGCAAACCCAAGTAGAAATTATGCTTCATTTAATGCTGAGGAGACAGTCGAGAGACTGCAATAAGGGAAACTACAAACAACTCAGCAGAATAAAGTCTCATGGTGATAAATGACCACAATACTCAATATCTGCAGAGAAAACGTTTTAAAGTGTGTGACTTTGGGTTTAATATAAGACATGTAGTATTATGGATAAACCCACGTATGAAAATATTAAAGACTGTGTTTAGGTTATGTACAGAATGCCTGATTTACATCTTAGATTTAGTGTATAAAAATTTAATTAACACATCATTGCAGCTATTTTCATGCAGGTACATTTCTTGTCTACCTTTGAAGTGTATTAAATTGTGTTAAACGTGCACCTGTACTTCAGATCTTAAAATAACATTTCTAAAAACCTCTATTGGCACATAATTAGTGCTGTCAAACGATTAATCATAATTAACTGCATTCAAGGTATAAGTTACCCTTTCAGTCGAATCACTTCGACGTTACATATGGGAACTCGCCAGAGAGACCGATTTGCCTTTGAGCT
>JAUMHG010000072.1:2652491-2673345 GCA_032359395.1 Enteromius anoplus | reverse complement strand
GTTAATTTAAAACAAATATGCCAATAAAATGTTTCAAATTCATATTCATGTTCAGTTTTTTTTTCTTATGTGGCAAGAAGCCGTGTAATAAGCGGGATAATATACAGGCAGTCGGTAGTTATCGCAGAAATAAGCCCCTTCAGCGTGATACAAGACCCTCCTTATTGCTTATTTCTGCGATAACTAGCGGCTGCCTGTACATTATCCCTTACTTAAAGCATGACAGATCATTAAAACATGATGATTTAAAATGTAGTTTAAATTCAAACCTTTAATTTGACATTAGTACAAAGTGCAGTTAGCTAAATAAATGTTTTAATGAAAGCATGCTTTTTTATTAAGCACACTTAAGTGATCTTGTTTTATTTTATTATTCAGTGCGAGCTATTGAGGCAGCTCACTGCACGGGGAGACTGAGGCTGATGGGTGAGATGGCTGGTTTGCCTCTTATCTTGTTCCATCCTGCTCACGAATGGGTTTTAGAAATGGTCTTGGGTGCAGATTGCCACTGGCGTGTATCTCCATGAGCAGAGCGGTACAAGGAGACAGATTTGTAGGAAAATATAAAGCAGTGGATGTCTTGAATGTTTAGTGTGATTTTCATGCAGATATTGGCTGCACCCTTTAGAGCGATCTAGACCGTTACCTGCAGAACACAATCAAATTAATCTTTTTTTTCTTTGCCACACACATACAGAACATCCCTACTCTACACCAACGAACACTGCTTGGATTTGTGGCCAATAAACAATAAAAAAAATGCTATTTATTGATTATCACAGTTTTTGTATTTGGATGAAGTTATCCTTTTACTGTAAATTTTAGGTCGGGCAAGACACTCTCTCGGGGACTCGCATGCAGCCATTGCCAGAAGTCAGTTATTTAGGTTATAATTTTAAAACTAGAAATATTTTTGCTACAAAAACCCGTCGAGGACATGTAATAACCCCCCTGAAGGCGCATAGGTTACTTTTAAAATGCAGTACTTGCAGATATATTCGATTTTTAAAGTATATTCTGCAAACTTAAAGAGCCAGTGAATAAGAGCAACACAATTCATTCGCATCTTGTGAGATCTGTTTTTTTAAGTTGAAAGACAACTTTCTGTCTTAAAGCTGCCATAATGAGCAACATCAATGTCTTGGATTAAGTCTGTGTTGCGCGCGACAGAGGGTTTATTTAGCATCTAATGGTACCTCGTGTGTGTATACTTTGGCATACTGACACCTGTTTTGTGGAGCACACACACAGCATCAGAGAGTGTGCAGGCGGTGAGAAGCATACTAATGCTTCCGCTCGCTCTCCTGGGACTCCCGTCTGACAGCGGCTCAGAGTAAACGCTCTCTAGACTCAACCGCTCGGAGCTGGGCGTACCAATACCTTCTCACGCGCACCTTTAAAGACTTGTTTAAGAATTATTACACTTGTAACTGAAGTAACGTATCTCTTTGTCTCTGTGATGGTACTAGAGCATTGGTTAATTTCCATTCTTAGAATTCATCCCAAATCATTTGCATATTCTTGACAGTTTATAGATATCTGGACATTAAAAATACATGCATGCTTTCAGCCTTTTTACTCACTTCCATTCTAGAAAGCAGCTGGTAAACTATTTTGAGATTAATGATTTAATGCTCTCATTTTTTATTACCCATGCAGCATGTACTTGAAAGCTGTGACTGTTTTGTATGTACAAATTAACTATGCAGAACCCATATCACCCTGCAGACAGTTTGTCAAGGGAATACATATCTGCTGAAGCTCCATGAAGCGGAGCAATGCTTTCCTACGGTTGGCCTGCTGCTATGAATTTATTCAAATGGAATACAAAGTTATGTACGAAAGCCTCTTGAAAAACAACCCAATTGGATGACTTTACAGCAGGCATTGTTTGTGCAATCAGCTTTTGTTTGAACGGAGATTCAACATTTCATTTTGTAGTCTCTCAGCACACGAGGGAGTCTAAACATCTCTGCTGTTTAGTCTGCATCTCTTAGTTGTTCTTTCTCTTTGATATCTAAAACATTACTTTTTTGAAATGCAAATAAGCTTTGTAATGCTCAATATAGGTAGAAACCGTCTTAACATTCATGTTCCACACAAGACTAAATGATAACCTTCATTGTATGAAGTCTCTTGAGATTCACATGCAGCTGTTTGTTCGGAGTCTTGCAGAAACCTAATCTCAACCTTGTTTGCAGCAAATGCGAATCTTGCAATATAGTAATAGCAATATACAATTTTCATAATTGAGCTCTTGGGTGCCCGAGAGACTTGGATGAAATGGTTTAGATTCCAATAGGGTTTAGCAATCTAAGCTAATTTTTGCTAAACTATACATCCTATACAGTACAACTACCTATAAAAACAGTTTTCCATAAACACAGCGACAGTAAAACACCAACAACTTTCATTGTTTTGTTTTTTTTCGTTGGTTTTTAAGATTGTGTGTGTGTTTGCCTTTTTTCTTCACTTCTTCCTGTCTACAAAACAGAACAGGGGAGGGGCAGGGGAATGGGACCAGGAAAAGTCCACAACCCAGGATTCGAACTCGGGATGTCCAATGCACAATGTCTGCAGGCTACTCACTTGCCCCAAGAACGACTTCCGTTGCTTTTCTCTAAAATGATGACTACAGGAACAGATAATTGAATATTAAAAACTCACATTCACTCAGTTGCTATGACACTTCAACCATAATGTATACATCGTAAACTAAAACATTTTGACAGTTTATTGTATGATGAGCTCTATATGTACGGCTTTTCTAACATGGTAAACTTGCTTGGTAGCGCACCTGGTACATCACTGCATTAATAAAGCAAGGTGGTTGCAATAGCAAATGCTTTTTTTTTTTTTTTTTTTTTATCTCTAGATTGCTTTTGGTAACACTATTGTTTAGGTTTAGTGATTCCAGCGTTCTCATTTCCAGCACAACTGTATCATTCTCAACCCTGGTCCTGGGCATCCCCCAGCACTACACAGTTTGTGTGTCTCCCTTGTCTGACACCCTTTCTTCTAATGAGCTTATGAGTTAAATCAGGTGTGTCTGATTAGGGAGACACACACAATATGCAGTGTAGGGGGTCCCCAGGAATGCAATTTCATTTTGCACAGATTTTGCCACAAGCACCTTTTTTAAAATAAGGCTGGGTTGCTTTTTGCCTTAAGCATGTTTTTAAACTAACAATGTGATTTTTTTGCAAGCATAAATTCTATATGTTTTAACTCTTTATTTTTTATTTAAACTATTTCTCTCTTTTGGAGAAGGGCTATTATCTTGAGCCGGTCCGTAACTTATTGCACAAAGATAATCTGTAGATAATCTGTAATCTGCAGTCCTCTGACTTGACCTCTGACCCTCTCATTTATCCTGCACACACATGTCTGATACACCTGTTGGTGCACATACTGATGAGGTGAAGGATGAACTCACTGTTGACACTCATTTCCATATTGAGTAGATCTTGATCCCTCCCCTGACGATTAATTCCACTGGGATTAATTAGACACATATAGTGCTGAACCCTCATTAACACGCTCCTGTGATATGATCTGCTACAAATGTGCCGTCTGCACACGGGTCTGTGTGTGTTCAGAGGTCTGACAGATTCCTGTAAACCTAAATTATGCAAAAGGAAGAAACGGCTCCAAGTTGACTTTTACGTGTTCTGCGGAAAATATGAGTGGTGCAGGAGGCACACCACATTGATAGGTTGTTGAGGATGATTGCTATGCAGTGTTAAGAGCATGTTTCTCTGCTTTTGCTTGGAGCTAAGTGGCTTAAATCAAGAGTCAGTATTCTGATATACCTTTCTTTGTTGTTTTATTGTTTTGTTAGCTGCCAGGTTAAAATTGTAAGTAACTGTAACTGTAACTAAATTTGACTTTTTTTACAATGTCAAATACAGCATGCATTCAGTGTCCAAAGTAAATGTCCTCAACAGTACTCCAATACAACTGCAGCCAGAGTTTTATAGCCACCTGGACTCCTAAAGGTGCGTTCACACCAGACGCGAACGAAGCGTCAAGCGCAAGTGATTTACATGTTAAGTCAATGCAAAGAATAACTTTCCATAAAGCCCCTCTCATGCCATCCAATTCGCGTTAGTTGAACGTGCGAATGAAGCGAGTAAACTCAACATGTTCACTTGTCTAACTACGCGCGAATAGCGCGATTTATTCGTCCGGTGTGAACGCACCATTAGGCTGGCGTATTTTTTTCAGTTGTTCTAAATGGGAGTGCCATGTTTTTTTTTTTAATGGCAGGAGTATGCTGAGCACTAAGCATCATTTATGAGTATTGAGCATTCAAGCATTTTTTTTCTCTGCGCAGACAGTTGAAGAATGTTCAACTTCGGATAAAACGCTGTGCTCATCACTGTCACTTTTCTGTCAGCTAACCAATCAGAGCAGAGGAGGGGCGGGACTACTGACTGCACTACGGCGGAACAACAATGGACAAGTTATTATTATTTATCTGCTTTATTTCATTACTAGATCAAATTGCTATAATGTTTGGAGAAACATTTCATTTGCGATGCGTGTGCTATTACTTCAGTGGATATTCTGTATCATAGCAACCACAGCATCTCAACAGAAAAAAACCCAACAAAAAACGTTGCACTCTCTATCGCTCACAGCTGAGCATTTTCAGCAGAGTGCCTGGCGTTTTCAGCTGACAAAAGACACTTTGGTGGACACATGGCCTAAAGGTGCTTTCTTTAAACCTATTATACGAAATTAATCATACTGTAAATAAATGTGACTGGACTTTAAAGGAGTGCCGAAATGCAGATCTGGTGCAAACATGTCCACGCTGCTATGATCTGGTGCTTTCTTAACTGCCGTTTTCTCAACACTGCCATTTTTGTCATGTTTATTTTGTTACTGAGTGAAAGCGGACAGCACATATCTACTTATTCATCTCAACACTGCTCTCAGCATTGGGATATTAGCAGTAAACCACTCTTCAGGTATTTCAAACTTTCTTTTACCCCTCAGCAAAGAGCAAAAATCTAATTCACCATAAGGGCCTTTAAAAGTCTTTGTTCAAACTACTAACTCTCAGTATGGGCAATAGTAAATTTGTTGCTTTATTTCGCGAACAGCATTAAGATAGCATGGCACAATTAACCCTAGTTTATGGTTATGCTACCATAAACAATCTAATTTTGAAAAGGATTTTTTTAGATAGATCAATAGATTAAAAAAAGTAACTAATTAATTGTTTTTTCCCGATGTAGCTATTTAATAATTGAATTCAACATTACAAAGCTATCTCATAAAACTATTAAACCAAACAATCTTCACATAAAACCTATATAATACCAATACTGATTTCTTTATAAAGATTGCCCCCCCTCCCAAAATAAATGTTTAACCATTTACTAAAGTCTTAAACATTACAGTATACTGTAATCGAGAGATATCAATTTTAACATTTAGACAAAAAAAAAAAGAACTTCTAATTTAAGTGAACTTAAAACAATCTTCACGTAACCCATTATAATAAAAGTCATATTTACTTGTGCACTTCAGCAGAAATATACAGAAATTGACGTTTTCAAACACATTTTAAATTTAATATAGATGAATCCATAAAGCTATCCCCTTTTTTTCTTTTTCCTTTGATTCATAGACATCACAGCACCTGGTTATTATACCTTGTATAAGAGCTGCCGCTGCTGAATGTGATGCAGTTCTGACACAAATCTTATCTACTCCCAGCTCTTTTTACCTTTTCTGACCCACTTCAGGTCAGGCCTGGGAGATGAGTAAGGCAGTACTGGGCTGCTCCAGAACATTTCAAAGACATGTTCTTAAATGTTTTACATGCTTGCACAGTTTTATGGCAGCTTTCATCGTCTTTTTGGAAGCTTCATGACTTAACTGACCACGACGTTGCATGCATGTAGCTTATCTCACACTTTAAAATGAAAGGATACAACCTACAGCATGTTCTTGTGCATGTATTTGAAGAGCGCACGCCGCGAGCACAGTACCGTTTGCCAGGCGCTGAAGTGAGGAGGAAAATGTCTCCCAGTTGATGTGGTAGTAAAGACGTTTTGCAATATAATAAATGCACTTCTTGTCCAGAGAAAAAGTGACAGAAGCAGCAGTTGTGAGCGGGTTGACCAATCCTAGCCATGCCCCTGCGTTAATTGCGTCCGGTGGTACAGGCACTTTTTCAAGCAGTTTGGACTCAAATGTGTGTTGGGAGTGTGTGTACACAACCACCCTACAATGATAAAGATCCACAAGTATTTTTAATAAACTAAAAGAAGAATAAGTTGCCCCTTCTGAAATCAAGCCATTCTCAAATGCATGTCGGTGTGGCGTCACAAGCTATTTTAACACGCAATTTTTGACACCATTGATTTTTTATCAATGAAAGGCCACTCTTACAACATATTGTTTCATCACAGTATAGATTTTCTCTGTCTCTAGAATCATTATTCACATGGCACTTACAGATTAGCTAGTTTTTTTTTGTCCAGTGATGGTTAAAGACAGCAGATTTAAAACTGAATATCTATAAAAAAAAAAAAGTCCGGTATAGCGGTATAGCGAAGAATGGCAATGCTAATGGCTTTCTACAGCTACTCTACACTTCATCGAGCTCCACTAACTAGAGGTGAACATCTTGCTAATAAAAAATGCATGCACCTTTAAAGAAAACCCCTTTGATAGGTCTATAAGAGAGATGATGAGATACGTCTGGCATGACAGAAGGGAAGAAAGGAACAGACAGAAAGGAAGAAAGGGTGTGGTCGAGCGGAGCAGTGGAGCAGTGTGTGTGTTAGATGGACGCAAAGTGATTCTTTAATTACTTTGAGCACTTATTTATGCCATATGTTCATTAATACTAATGCAACTATTCAAAAACCAGTGTAAGACGACTCATTCTGCTTGCTTAATGAGTCTGGTTGTCATAGTTACAGCATCCCATTGCAATGCAGCTCAGAGCAAGAGAGAGAGAGAGAGAGAGAGGAAGGGGCACTCAGAATGATTGATGGGGTGCGGGATAGCGCTAGTGTGCTGGGCAGATTGATGGTGTTTATTCTGCGGTTGGTTTTGCCAGTGGAAAAGAAGCTACACATGTGCCTCAGTGTATTGAAGAAGCATCGAACACCCACATCAGATAAACAAACACACTTTCCTGCTTTGAGAGGATTTGTGTGTGGATATTTTCTCTGTTGTCTCTGATGCTCATTTCCATGTTATCATATCTGCGATGTGGAAATGGCTTTGTGCGTTACATTGGAAATACAGCAAGGTCACGTTCATAGAATCAAAGTGGAGTTTTTAAGATGACACTATATATAATGTGTATTTAGATAAAAAAATTACCCTGCTGAAAAAACAAACAATAGAACCCTGCCCAAAACACCATAGAAAATGTAATGGATTTAATGGTTATAATGGGAATTGTATTGTTTTTAATGGAAAGTTTAATGATGTGTCTACAGGTATATGATGGATTCTATTGGTGGGACGTTATATCCCATTGAAAAAGTGCCCAGAACACACTACAACAAGGAATTTTGTAATGATTTTACTGGAAAAGTTCATTCATTTGAATGGAAATCATTAGAATTTCTGTGATGGTTTCAATTAAACTTTATTGATATTTCTATTGAAGTTATTTGCAACCCAAAAATGATTAAACTGGAATTGAATACTGACAGAATATTCTTTTATCATTCACTCTTAAACAAAATAAAGGGTCCACGCTGCTCTTTTTCCATAGAAACATAGATCATTGCTACGTTATAATTTAACTTCAACAGTGCAGCATGAAATCTATTTGAGGCAGCCTGTGTGGATTTGTTTACTTGTGTTGTTGTTTTGCAGTCTTGACAGTCCTCGGTGGCTAAATGTCTTAAAAAGGGCACTGTGAACATTATTAAAAACTTCTGTTGTGTTCCAATAAAGAAGTCGCGCGGGTTTAGAATGACATGAGGGTGAACAAATGATGACAATTTTCCTATTTCTGCAACTCATGTGCAAAATAAAGAATAGATAAATTGTCATCTTTGAGAATACAATAAATCTGAAACAAGAATAAACAAATGGGAAAAGCGTGACTGGGCTTAAATCTCTAGTCTCTAGCTATCACCTTCTCAAAGAGCTGTCATATTCCTCAGATGAAATGACTGTGCTGTGAAATCATACGCATCAGTGACAGCAGAAACTGGTACAATGAGCTTCAGTTCACCACAGGGTGATATTAGTGCGTGAACTGAGCCACATGCACATTAAAGAACTTCACAAACCAGCATCAGCCGCCGAATTCATGTTGTGGATTCTTTACAAAATGTGTCAAATTAATAGCAATAATTTATCTTATTTAATAATTGGATTACCATTCAAAAATTTGAGGTCTGCAAGATTTTGATCTCATAAAGGCTACATTTATTTGTTTAAAAATCCAGTAAAAAAATCAACAGTAATATAAGATATGATTATAATTTAAAAGAACTGTTTTCTATTTTATCCTAACAGAAAGTATATTTTATTCCCTGTGATTTAAATCTGAATTTTCAGGATCAGTATTCCAGTCTTCAGTGTCACATGATATCATTAGTTCTTGTATCAGTGTTGACATTTATAGCATTGTTTGGTTTATAGCATTTATTCAAGATTCAAGATATTTTATTGTCAACACAACAATATACACAGTATAGAGCGTATCGATATAATAGCATTAAAGGATTCTGATATAAATATACAGTCTTCACTGACTTGAGTCCTTGCTGAATTCAAGTACCGTATTTCCTATCTCACTGTCCCCATTTAACAGTGAAGTGGACTAACCCTTTCATCACGGTCAGCTTGTTTAATACTGCACAAAACATACCAAAAAAATAAATAAATAAATAAAAATACTGCTCAAACTAAATAAATAAGGGTAAGTTATTTAATTACCAGTAGCCTGGTTGAGGTAAAAGAGCACAGGGCATGATGGATCAGATCTGTTCCACTCCACATGTTCGGCACAGCTCACAGTTTCTGTAATTGGATGGATTAAAGGGAATAAAGTCTCCTAATTAAGCTTAATTAGCAAGGTCTTGCAGCAACGTGGATCCCAGGAAAGTCAAAGACACTGAACACAGCTATAGACTTGGATGGCATGTTTTGTTGTGAACTGCTTGGATGGTTTTATTTCTGAGAATATGAGTCATCTGTGTGTGTCAAATTATTTTATAGTGCATAAACAGAAGCACTAAATTGACATTTCTCCTCTTCCTGTGTTCTTAATTCCATATAATTTAACATTCGCATCTTAACATTAACACTATTCATAATTCAACTAAAAGCAATGCTATTGTAATACTCAAAGGATTTTTAATCTGTTTATCCATAACGCTGCCTTAAAAAAAAGTCTTGCAAGTAGGCCTACTGGTATTTCATTCATTAAATAAATGAATCTTGTCTGTCATGCAGTTATATCTTCTCTATCAGTGCGTTGGGCTCAGTCTCAGGAGTTGTAGAGACATTGAGAGTCGACAGCGTGACATTTGATCACGTCTCATTTCTTTGACAAGTAATAAGTCAAACAAATGACAGATCTGGAAATTGTAGTGAGATGAAACTGAGATTGAACTCGGCAGAGACTCTGAGAGTTACAGTCAGGCACTGCTCTGGACGGCCCCGTCGGGTCCTGAGGGACCACTAAGGTCCACCAATTCATTACTGCTCTGTGATGCGTAGAAATCCATTATTGTCGTCATATAAGGCCAAACAGCTGAAGAGAAAAAAGCTGTCTATCCATCCTTCATCTCTCTATCCTACAGCTCACCTTTTTATCACTCCTCTCTCCGTCTGATTCCAGCATGGAGTCCAAACAGCTCTTTGCTATAATGTATTCCTCTCATTCTTTCTATGCTGTCATCCTCATGCCTCACACACTCGTTCTGTTTTTAAGGGTCACTGGTTTAAGCCGAAGCCTGAATATTAAGTGACCTGGAATGTGTATAATTTTCTGCACTTTTTAGCGTAAAAACATGCCATCTGTTTTATTGTGAACAGTTCATCTATATACACACATCTGTTAACACAAATGTCAATTTCCCTCTAGTAAAGTACACAGGGCCCCTGAATTATAGCATTGGCACTTGTAGGAGCTTCCTTTTCTGATGTAAAATCTATAGGAGGAGAGTATTTAAATAAAGCGATTTGCTAAATTTTGCGCTTGTCAAATTACTGTTATTTGCGCTATTATTTAAAGCAGACATATTATGCACTTTTTACAATATGTAATATAAGTCTCTGGTGTACCCGGAATCAGGGACGGATTACGGACCGGGCCAGCGGGGCCACTGCCCAGGGGCCCATTAGGTGCCCCTAGCCCAAAACAATTTTCAATGCTTATCAACAATGCATTTTCGTTTGTTCATTTAACAGGGCCTACATTCTTTGACTCTCTGCCTACATGGGCCCCTGACCCTATAGGTACTCCGATGGAAAAATGGAGGGACCCTTGCTTTCATTAATTATAGTATTTTAAAAATGCCTATTTTGAATGGAAGCAGAAAGAGGCGGAATCTTTGTGCCAGTTTTTTTTTAATGCAAATGAGCTACTACTCCCCGCCCCCTTTCCCAGAATAGATATGCGCCATTACGGTTCAAACCTGCTAAAAACATGTTTTGGTTCTGATTGGCATGTTTATTACTCTGAAATCATACGTTTTTAACCATGTTAGTTTAAATTTCTGATTTGTTAGGGTTTACTGAGTGCACACGTCTGAAGGAAACAGTGTCTGTCAAGGGCATGTACTTAGTGTGTTCATGTTATAGTGCTGCTATTAAGGTGGCATGATTAGATTAAGTGTTTGTACATAGTACTCTTAGCATAAAGTATGGCAATATATATTTAATACATATTGGGCCAGATTTATTAAACAGGGCAAGTTAGTGTGAGCGTGCAAAACAGCGCCGATGGGCTTGAAAATTTCTACTGGTGATTTACTGAACAGACATACAACGTCGCATTTGCATAATGACCAACGCAATCTACCAAGCACAGCGCAAATTAGCTTAAGGATATGCTTGGATTCAGCTAATGTGTTCTTCAGGCATTCCAAATAAATGAATACGTACAATATGGATTAAATCCTCTCCCTTCTACCACATGCTCTCAAGCAACAACAAATGTGGCCATCTCAAGCGCAAAATAGTTAGAAATGCTTTTTTTTGGTCTTAAAGGTGACATATCGTGAAAATCTAAAATTTCCAGGTTTTAAGTACTAAAATCAGGTCCCGGGTGCATCTACCAAGCAAGGAAAAGATTATCCCAGTAACTTTGTTTTAGTAAGCCTTTTTCTGAAAGCTTCTGAAAAAACAGGTGCCTCTGACCTCACTTCCCTTTTGACATTGCATTTAATCTCACAAGCGACAACGGTGTAACAGTATAAATGCCATGCCAAACGTTTGAGCAAGCTAACAGAGTCTCAGAGGAGACGAGAGAGCAGTGCATTTATTGATTGATTTACTATAACTTATCTTACTGCCACACAGATCTAATATAAACCTATGGTTTATTTCCCAGATAATCAGAAATTATCAGATCATGTGTTTTTAATGTACACTTGTGTGTGAATAAAAACTTTGTTTAACTATAAAGATTACTTGTTTATTTTGTTAATACAAGAAAAAATGTAGAAAAAGTTCTAAGTAGGTTCAATTTTGCATTAAAATTCATGTTCTTTTTTCTTGTTTTTGCTCTTGTATGTTTGAAGTCTGTATTGAATGTGATTAGGGAGAAAAGCTCTATTCAGACGGGACTGGTTTCCACAATGAAGCTCAGGAAAATTTGTTTTTCACAAATGCAATTTGTGATTTCAATCTCGTCTGAATTGAACACGACTGTGTTTTTCCTCACAGAACCAGAACCAGCAAATTACCTACTGCTTTTCCTAACTCTGTTGACCTCTGAGAAGAATGTGCGTTATTATGAGGTTGTGTTTTTCACGACACTCTTCTTCATTTATTTTGACCTTTGTTGAATGGAATAACTAAAGCTAATTTTCCATCTCTCTGCCAGAGGCAGGTCCATTATGGATTTAGACTTTTTTGCCATTTTCCTAGGAAAAATATCTGCTGGTTTGAGTACTCTGCAGACAACATATTGCTCAGAACAGCCTCAATAATAGCAACATCACATATGATGATCTATCTATCTATCTATCTATCTATCTATCTATCTATCTATCTATCTATATATAGTACTGTGCAAAAGTCTTAGGCCACTAGTATTTTCAGCAACAAAAAATGGTTTTAAGTCAGTTATTTCTATCTTTTGCCGTAACGTGTCAGTTGCAAATACCAGTTTTCATTTCCAAACGTTATTTTACTCATTAATTGTAATAATGAAGTGAGATTATTGTCTGACAGCAGCCAGTGCTCCACATAGAGATCTGATCTGATCATCATCAGTCTGTCCGGAATGACAGGAAGTAACAGAACAAACTGAGAAGAAAAAAACTGGGCAAGTGTACCTCGGAACATACTGTAAGCTGTTTTACCAAAAGCTGTAATACCAAAAATGTATTTTATTTAGTTCATTGATAAATTAAATCTATTTATGGCATTATTTTTGAAAGCATCCACATTTTACAGCATTTTTACATGAGTGTCCATAACTTTGAACAGTACTGTAGCTTTGCAGGTAGTTTTTTTTTTTCTTCTGGTGAAGAAGTGTTCTTCTGGATTGAGTCTGTCTCAGTTTGTTCAGTTACTTCCTGTCATTTCAGACAGAGTGATGGTGATCAGATCAGATCTCTGTGTGGAGCACTGGCTGTTGTCAGACAATAATCTCAATACATTATAACAATTAATGACAAAAATAATGTTTGGAAATAAAAACTGATATTTCCAGCTGACACGCTAACGCAAAAGATAGAAATAACCCACTTAAAACCAGTTTTTGTTGCTGAAAATACTAGTGGCCTGAGACTTTTGAACAGTGCTATATATATATATATATATAAACACCAGACTGGATATTCATTTGGTATCAATCAATAAATAATCTTTATGCTTAAATAATGATGATTTTGGTAATTAGATGGTTGCTCAGTTATCTTTCTCCCTCTCTTTGTGCAGCTTGTGAGCACTAAAGGTTGAGGTTCTTGCTAATTAGCTTTATTAGTATCGGTCTTCTCTTATCGACAAGACTTTAATCAATGATACACAAAAGCACAAAACTACACCTAAACATAATCATTTATAAAAAAGCTCATGAATCACAATCAGAAAAGCATAAATTGTAGCAATGGCTTTCCTCAAAGTCACAGTCACCCCTATAGTTTCTGACACCAGCTATGATTCCAAAATTCATTGCTAGTCTTTGTTGTGTATTTTTTATTACCCGAATAAAATATTTAACGGCCCAAAAGAGTTGTAAGTCAAAGCCACAGAGAAATCTTTGCTACGTCTTAAAAAAGTTGCCTGAATATGAAAGGTTTTGATTGGTTTGGATGTTTTGATACTCGTAGCAAGCCGGGATTATAGAGCTCATTAAAATAAGGCACACAAACAAACAGGAAAAAAAGACAGAGAAGAAGAAACCTGTGGGGACATGATTATGATAGAGAGAAGACAAAATGCAAATATCAGACTAAAGGCCGTTCAACGGGACTTGCTAAATGTTACTCAAGCAAATATACATATAATAAATAACAAGCACGTTGACAAAAATGTTTACAGTGGGCTAAGTTTAACCCAGCAAAGATAAGTAATTCCCATGAATTTGTCTGACTGACCAAATCCACTAGCTCGACTAGCTTTAGCATACAGTAGTTTACTTATTACAAAAAAAAATAAAAAATGCTTTCGAAGCAATATTCTTCAGTATGAACTAAATGTAACCGTTTTAGACACTTATGATATATTACGATAAGCTGTACTGCCTGCCTGTTAAAATTTGTATTAGCTTACCTCTGCGTAGCCTGTTTGCACTAACATGATACATCAACAATGCATTCCGGTGAGAATGAAAGAAGTTATTATTGTAATATTATGTACTTTGTACTGTAATGTTTTCTCACCGGTGACTGAGGTAATCTGACTGTTACATTCAATACTCCACTAAACAGTGTCTATCATATAAATAGCTGATTAGACGCTGGTCTGCCAATGTGCGTTTATGATCCCTCAGATGTTGTACTTAAGTGTGTTAAGAGGGGGTGTTAGCAGTGTATTGATATGTAGTTGCGAATTTATTCTATTTTTGGGGGGTGCTTTTTATTTTTTTGTATATTCTGAATTTTTTGCTGTTCATATTTTAGTTTTAAATGTGGCCAATATCAGATTGGTGATAAGATCATGGTTCTGAACTGACCCACATGTCCAAAAGAAAGATATGAACAGGGTTGCCAGGTTTTACAACAAAATCTGCCAAAATTCTTCTTAAAACTACTCCAAAACCAGCCCAGATGCATCCTGGGGGGTAAATATTGTGTAAGTGGGGTCGCTTTAAACCACAATCTTGAAAAACAACCAATGGCAACAGGGAAAAAAGTTGCTCCATTCCACAGAGCACATAAAGCATACACAGCCAACGAGCTTGCTGCTCTACATTTAAGAGGCAGTCATGGCCTAATGGATAGGGAGTTGGACTTATAACCCAAAGGTTGTGGGTTCGAGTCCCAAGTCCGGCAGGGATTGTGGGTGGGGTTAGTGAGTAATCAGCTCTCTCCACCTTCAATACCATGACTGAGGTGAGACCCTTAATCAAGACACCATTCCCCCAGCTGCTCACCTGAAAGTCCCTTTGGATAAAAGTGTCTGCTAAATGAATAAATGTAAATGTAAGAGGGTTCCAATAGAGCATTTTGTAGCACGTTTTCAAAGTTCATCTGAAACCTTCCACCTTCCCCAGCTCCACCTGTTTAGATCTGCCATGGGTTATTATATGCTATTTGTGCAGCAGCAGTATGTCTTAAATACTCACAGTACTAAAATTTAATAATACGATTAAGTTTATAATCAGAGCAAGTATAGTCGTATTAACATTGGTGGTGAACTAGCCTGGCTTTACTTCTGCTCTGTTTTCAAACAAAACCTGTCATGAAAATTTCTCAAAACAGCTTCAATAGCAGAATCGAACGATTGTTGTTGCTCGGTACATGCCATGTTTGTAAGCCGGTATGGTTTCCGGTCGCAGAACTACTGCATCATCGCGTTACACCCGCCTCTATCGTGCTGGGGGGGCAGTCTTGTTTCTGATTGGTTCCCACTTTTTTGGGAACGGAAATGCTCTTAAACTGCAGCTTTGCCAGACTAACTTTGCTCGCGAATTAGAATGAAGCGTCTCGGGAAGTATGGGTGGGCCCAGGCTAGTGGTAAATGGCAATTTGATTCGAAACATAAAGTCTTGTAAAGACCTTAATCGCAGTATTGCCCCTCTGACCAAAGTGTGCATGTGCTTGTGTCACATGAATGATGTGGCGTGCACCTGTAATAATATGCAGATTAGAAACAACAGAGGTGAAGAAACTGCCACTAGTCTCTGTTGCCTGCCCTTATCCAGAAACGACGAGTAAGAACACAACAGCAGCGTAGGCAAACAAATTGCAAACATTTCTATGGCGCCAAAAAAGTATGCAGTGCAACCCTAAAAAAAATGTTGGGCGATATATCACACAATATAATCAAGCTTCTCATCAGTAAAGCTGGTTCTTTGATTAGCGGTAAATCTCCATCAGCTGTTTTCAAATGGAGCATACTGTGCAATACATTTCCCAGCCCTGTTATGGACATCTTTGGGTTAGATTCTTACCTGGAACATGACCCTGTACTGCTCCTCGGGCTTCTGCAACACACACATGTTACACCCCATCCTGACGTCTGAACCCACGAACCCGCTCAGATCACCTACTCCGAGCAGCAGCTGTGCTACTTCAGCCAAGCAGCATATCCCAGATCCCCACAGACAGTTCGGTTAGCTTTCGCAGTTTAACAAATGCACTCAGTAGGAGTAGGAGAACTGCAGAGTTCAAAGCATGTCTGGTTCAGAGACACATGAACAAGTCTTTCTCATTACTTCAATAAATGTCTGTTTTTCTGCATTTTAAACAGTCCATTTCACCATGCCTAACTAAAAAAACTCAAGAAGTCCAAACTGTCAAACCTCAAGTCTATTGTGGAGTGTGAAATGAATTCCAGTACGTAAAAAAAGTCAATTTGTGCTTGAAGTGAAATGTTGTAGGAAAGTCCTGTCCCCATTGATGTGCTTAATTCAGAGAATTCAGCATGAAATTACGCTTCTGTGCTTGCTCTCACGCTTTTATCAAGGCCACTTCCACCAGCGCTTTTCTGGGACTACATCCAAATTACTGGTAAATCAGTAAATGCTGCATGTACGTGGCTGTGCGACATTCAATGTTTTATTCCAAAGGATAATTGAAGAGATTGAACGTTTGGTCAAGAGAGACCAACAAGGAGGAGACTTCCAAGAACAAAAAATACGTTTGCCTCACAGTATCTGGTGAAATCTGTGGCTTTGTTTCAAGGTTTTTCTTTCCAAGAAGTGCCAGTTCAATTTCAAATTCTTATCCGCCAATGTTTTTGGTCAACAACTGGTCGACACAGTGGATTTCATCAAAACACAACTACTTCCCGCAGAAGCCCTCATGAACGCCTGGTGTTTTCATTTCAAACTGAACTATAGATCAAATTTCTCCTCACAGTAAGATCCGTGATTCTCTCTCAGATTTGATCGACTACTGTAGATACCGAAGAAGAAGAGTTTGACTGCTTAACGCCTTCGCATATCCATAAAGAACCATTTTAAGTGCTTCGCTTTGGATTTGTGCTTTTCCACCTGTTCCGCTTTCACTGGGAGCTCTTCGCTTTGAACTTCTGCTTGAGTTTCTGCATGCACGTAGGTGTTTCTTTCCAGTCTCTCATCTTTCAAAAACTCTGAACTGTGTATCGTGCATCGCATTCAGTCAGATAAACATGTGCACTGCACGCTGGATGAATTGGTAAAAACTGGTTGCACATGAGAGCGTGAGGTGAGAGAGTCAGTACGCTTGAGGAAAATTCAATCCCACGCACTCCTACATACACGTTAAACGCTTCAGCTTAGGTGCGAACAACAGCGAACATCCTTCACTCTGCCCATCTGTGACACTTTAAAATCGCCACTAGATCCGACTAAGCAGCATGCAACTTTTGTTTCTACAAAGAACAACTATTATGCATTTATATTTATTGTGTAATAACGCTCACGGTTATTATTAACCCAATTCCTCAACATTTAAAATTTAGATCAATGAAGGAAAATTCAATTAAAGGTGAATATTGGTGCTCTGTCACATGGAAATTAATAGGTTTCTTAATAGGATACCAGTTGGTTGCTTTTGGAGCTCAGTGGGTTGCGAAATGTAATTATCAGACATTCAGTTTAACAAATGATTTGTGGATCTGCGAGCACAGCTGACTGTCCAAAGTTGCGCAGTAATCTTCACCCAATCGCGGACTCAAATTTGATGCAGCAGTCTTTACAAAAGAAACTGTGTGTAGCTAGTTGTTCTTAGCTGTTCTACTTAGCTTTTTCTGTCTGCTTCACACTTTGTCATCACTTATTGCTTAGTTTCTACAGGGAAAATGTCCATCTCCAAACTCCATCACCAAAAAAAGCTTTGACTGAAGCACTGCTTATTATTAATCTACAATACTATTTGTCCAAATGTTGGCTCTCAGACCAACCGGTTTCTGACAGGAACACACTTCAAGACGGCGGACAGCTTTACCCTCATTAAACTGTCAAAGGGCTGGTGTTGTTTCACGCACCCTGCTGTTTGAAATTGCAGGCTAGCCATTCATGCTGCAGTAACGTGCCAGACAGACTGAGACACTAACAGGCGTCGCCCTCGTACGCCCACGTACACAGACGGGTCAAATGTTAGCACACACACTCATGCAAACACAGAAGATTGGCGCTTTCCGTCTGAAACAACCTCAGAGAGTTTAGACTTAGAGGGAAAGATTTCAGGAAATTAAAAAAATGCAACGCAACAGTCTCAAAAGTATTCCTCAACTAGACGGCATCTCGCATCAACACACCCTTCAGTCGCCACAAGTGTGACAAAGCTGTGGGAGACGCGAAAAAATAAAAGAGAGGGGTATCAGACTCTGAAAGAAAGAAAGTCAGGTGTGAGGGAGAGGCGTGTCATCCCTCTTTCTCTCTCTTCTTCCTCCCAAGAGTGCTGTGTCCTTTTGTTCGGCCAGGATTTGAGTAATCCATACTGGCATGCTTCTTTTCCCGAAAAATCCTCAAGCAGTGTTTATGGAAAAAAGCCACCAAACTGGATCAGTTCCTCCAGCTTTGGGATACATTTCTGGTCCTGTTCAGAGCGGCATCGCTGTGATGGAGGAGGGGAGGATGGGAGAGGGGCGAGCAGGTGAGGGGAGGCTGCTGCTGTCTCGTCCCCTCGTGTGAGCCGCTGAATAAACTCCCCCACTGCAGCGAGCAAGAGAGAGAGAGAGAGAGAGAGAGGCACACAAAGACATTAACGCCCTCGGAAGCCACACACACACACACAGGGCTCGCGCTGACTGGAGGAATAGTTTTGGATGCAACAGAAATCTACATCCTGGAGCCACTCTCTCTCACACACACACATTTTCTCTCTCCTCTGCGTAACATGCTGTCCTCTCTATGCATCTCTGTCCGTTTTTAAAAGCAGGTTATTGATGCTCCATTGAGACCGCTTTATCTGCAGGACAAAAGTGTGTTTTTAAACAACAGAAAATAGAAGAGTCAAACCAAACACTGAAATTTTCAATTCCCATAGATATATATTTTTTTAAAACAAACAAACTAAAACATGAAAAAGTGTCAATGCACTTAATGAAATGAACATACTGTAAAATAATTTGAAAAAAACATTCAGAAAAATTCCATTCCATGTCATTTTTTTTCTTTCTATGGACATTTTATAATTCAGTTTGTGTTGTGATTGAGAAATGATTCAACATGATTGTAATCTTGTTTAAAACCTCATATGAAAACATACTCATATTGTATTTAAATTGTACGATTTTCAGAAAAAAGTAAGCATGAAAGTCCACCCCTAAACCTTACTGTCAGTTGTATAAAAGATGTACAATTGTGTAAAAATTGTAAGACGTATCCACCAATTGGCAAAAACATAAATATTTACGAATTGCATGACTCATTGTTTAATTCCCGATTCACATCCAATTCGAAATGGTAAATTAGTTACATTTTCTCATTAAATTATGTCCACAAAGCCTCAATACACACGGAAAAAGGCTTTCTAGTAAAAAAGGATTTCTAGTATAATTAAAATAAATAACTATAGTTTTAATGAGTCATGGGAAACACACAATATCTCATTTTATTTTTAATTAAATTTAGCTGCTCTCCTCTCTCTCTCTCTCTCTCTCTCACACACGCACACACACACACATCCCTTTTGCTGCATAATGCATTTTTAAAAAGCCTGCATACTTAAGGATGGATGTGATATTCATAAGGTCATGGATTCATTTCTATTGTGCATGATTCAGATTTAAGATGTTTTGAAAATATGAATCATTTATTTATCTTCTGCATGGATCAAAGCATCAAAGATCCACACCTAATGTCCGGAGCGGTGTTCAGATGTGCTGGTGTCATCATGTAATTCACATGGGCTATTTATTTTGCTCTGATGGAAACAAAGAGCAGCTGAAAGAAAGCAGAAGGAAAACGAAGATGAGACGCAGAAGAAAAACTAGGTAACAGGTGTGAGACCATGATGAAAGCTGAGAAACAGCCTAGAGCTGTAATGTAATTAGTGTGTGTGTGTGTGTGTGTGTGTGTGTGGAAAGAGAGGGCATCTCTCAAGGAAGGGAAACTTGAACTGCTTTATGGACATAACACTGATTCCTGACACACTTGACAAAACATCCCACAGATTTACATGCGATTAGTTAAAATATAGGTAGCAACATATCAACTCAAATTAATTAGAGATGACCACAACAATGCAACATAAATACTGGTATTTCCTCTTTGTATTATCAAATAATAATATAACAATTCCTTGGTATTGTCACCAACCTGTCTATACTATCCAGACTATAGCTCAATACTTCATAGAGGTTAAAATGCATGAGAATATAAGGAGACACTCATGGTTTGGAGAAATATGATAGATCACACACACACTAATGTGGTTTGGTGTTGGGTTGTAACAGGATTATAGCTGGGCAGATTGTGTGTGAGCGCTCATACTCTTCAATCTGTCCTGAGGGAGCCACAGCTAGACACACAGACACAGAAATATAACAGCACATGAAATTGATCAATTTACCCTCTGTTTGGGGATAAATAATGGAAATAAATGTGTTTATCAATTTACCAGCCATTCTGCTGTGAGTTAAATAAAGGCTGTTTTTTGGCACAGGTATGATAAAGGACCTGTAACATCAGTGTAACCTTCATTGATTGAAAAAGTTTCAAATGTTAAGAATTAAGAATTGTTTACTTAATATGGTTCTTTGGGATGTTTATGAATTTTTTGCCTCTTGTTCAACTGAGCTAAAGTGAAATTTTGTACAAATGACATGGTCTTGTGTACAACTGAAATGTCCTTAAACGGGTCATTTGATGCGATTTCAAGTTTCCCTTTCTCTTTGGAGTGTTAGAAGCTGAATACCTGAAGTCTCAAAGCCAAAGAGATATTCTTTATAAAAGTTAAGACTCATGCACACCCCCTAAAACAGCTTGTTTAAACATGCTGCCACTTGTCTATGGGTGCTTTCACACCTGTGGTTCGGTTCATTTGGTCCGGACCAAGGGCAACAAATGATACATTGTAGCATTTTTCTG
>JAUMHG010000072.1:2599120-2621114 GCA_032359395.1 Enteromius anoplus | reverse complement strand
CTCTCAGAATTTTCAAGTGAGTTCTCTGCTGTCATGTTGCCAGTGAAATCTTTGACTTTAGAGGAATGTGTAATGTCATTTTGATTAGAACTCACCACATTTACCTGCAATGCTTTATTTTCTTTATCCTCCAGCACAATCGAGTCAAGTGTCTCAGGGCGGTGAGAAAGTGCATCTGCGTTCTTGTGATGCTGTCCTTGCTTGTGAACAATGACCCAATTCAATGGATCAAGCTCCAGTATCCATCTCGCTCTTCTCCCTGTCGGGTTATCATCAATTGACATCCGCCGAAGAGCTAAGAGTGGACGATGGTCTGTTATAATGGTAAACGAGGCAAGTCCAATGTAATGTTTGAATTCTCTTACTGCCCACACAATGGCCCACAACTCACGATCGAACGTGGACCAGCGTTTCCGTGTAGAATTCAATGCCCGGCTGGCATACGCCACCACGTGTTCATGTCCCTTTCTGTCCTGTGCGAGAACTGCACCATCAGCCACGTTGGAGGCATCAGTGTAGATTTTAAACGCCACACTGAAGTCAGGCAATATCACGACAGGCTCAGATGACAACACATTTTTCAGGTGATTAAATGATTGCTTACATGTCACGTTCCACCCAAAGGGCACATTTTTACCAACGAGTTGGTACAGTGGTGCAGCAAGCTTAGAAAAAGCTTTGACGAAAGGTGTATAATACGAGCACAGTCCCACAAAAGCTCTCACCTCTGAAGGAGAACAAGGGACCGGCCAATTCAAAACTTTCTCAGTGTTGAAAGGTCCGCCTACTCGCGTAGCGGTTGCTGCGTATCTCGTTTCTAGCAGCGCTGGGGAAAAAAAAACTTGTAGTTTCTCTGATTTGGGTTTTTAGACTTTTAATTCTAATTTTACTTTTAAGTTTTACCTCGTTTTAATCTGACTCCAATTTTAAGTTATTTATCTGATATTAAAGTTATGTATTTTAGTTACCTTAATTTAGATTCTTAATCATCCTGGATATGTTAAATGATCTATTATTCGTTCATTGTGGTCATAATGCGTCGGAGTCTGGCGTCCCATTCTCATAAACATAACCTCGCTAGTTTGATAGTTGCTCAGAGGTCAGGAGAGAGCTGAAATCTTCTCTGCTAGCCGCCCAAGGCAGTATTGCAAAGAAAATAGTTTCCATAGCCCGAACCATACCTGACGTGTCACTCCAATGATAGGCAGAGATCAAGACTCTTCAGATAAAACATGCCCACGGCTCCATTTTCCTGTGCTCCGTTTGTCACTATCCTAACGTAGAATAATGCGCACAAAAGAGACCATTCAATCTACTGGTCATAATAGATTTCAACACTCCAAACTTAATCAAGAATTAACATTTAATTTATTCGTCAGGCAAATTTGTTTTAAACCAATTACAGAATTAAAACAACATGAATTCAATTTCAACTTATCAGAATACATCATATAGGTAAATCAAGAAATTACATTTCAAACTAATTTAAGAAAGGAGAATTACCTTTAGTCCCAGTTTAGAATAAATTAAATTCAGTTCCAATTGAAAATGCATAGTTTTGATACATTAAAGAATTATGTCAAGTCAATTACAAAATTAAATAATGAGAATCCAATTTTACCTAAAGGACATGCATACCTGAACGAAGACATACTGCAAAATTTGCAGTATGGAGAGCCTCTGATTTACAGATGAAAAAATCTAGTGATCTGTTTTTGCGCTTTCCTTAAATAGTTCAAATTACACCCCCACAGGCTTTAAACACAAGATATTTGCTGGCCGGAATTTTCCGTAGTCCTCAGCCTTGCATCTGTTGGATTACCATTTGAAAACACAGCAGACTGCTGATTGGTCAGAGAGAATCGTCACTATTCACTGCGTCATCACTGCACGCGGGTGTTTACACTTAAGCAAACGTTAGCTACGTTACCATAACTAACCCTCCTGTGTGGGCTTTGAACAAACGGATTCGTCTCATAGTCCTGAAACAACGTTTGTCTTCTTGCTGTGAGAAATAGCCGCATCCCGAGGATCAAAAACAACATGCACTCGATTTCCTCCATTGTCCTGTGGTGTCGCGTAGAGGATTACTCCATGGCAGTTTCCTGCAGCGTCGCTATGACAACCTGGTACTATTGTGGAGGTACAGGTACAACTTTTACACAGTGGAAAACTAAACAGAGCCGAGTCGAGTCGAGCCGAGGCGAGCTGGTACTGTGTAGTGGAAAAGCGCCATTATTGTCTATTGTCTTTGGAGAGCTCAGCTGAAGCTCAGCTTGCCTTTTTATGTTTTTATGACTTGTTCTCCGAGAGTCTGGTCAGTATTGACTTCCCGGAAGAGGCTCAATTTCTTTTAGCCAAAAGAATTAAATTGAATTAAATTTCTTTTAGCTCTTTTTCCCAAAGCTTACAGTGTTCTTAGGGTCAGGCTGAAGACCCTTAGGGGAAACTACATGGCCCAGGAAGACTACATCCCTAGCAAGGTGGCACTTTCGTGGGTTCAATTTCAAACCTGCAGACTGAATTCTTAAAAACACCTCTTTAAGGCTTGACATGTGTTCCTCAAAGGTTTTGTTGTAAATCAAAATATCGTCAAGGTATACTATGCAGATGTGCCATGGGAGCCCTCTGAGGACCAGCTCCATCAAACGTTGAAAAGTAGCCGGGGCGTTGGAAAGGACTTCCACCTGCCAGTATCCGTTAGAAAGATCCAGTGTGCTAAACCAGGCAGCACCTGCCAGTGCATCCA
The DNA here is from genome assembly GCA_032359395.1 of Enteromius anoplus. Classification (NCBI taxonomy): domain Eukaryota; kingdom Metazoa; phylum Chordata; class Actinopteri; order Cypriniformes; family Cyprinidae; genus Enteromius; species Enteromius anoplus. Next base: position 2,618,365 of record JAUMHG010000072.1, on the reverse strand, counting down.
GTGTGTCATCGACTCGAGGCAGTGGATGAGAGTCTTTAACAGTTACACTGTTCAAACGTCTGTAGTCCACACAAAAACGCCATGTTCCACATTTCTTTCGCACCAAAACAACTGTCCATGCCCACGGACTACAGCTTTCCCCCCCAGCATAGCATACAGTGCAGCTCTCTCTGAATCAGAAATACGAGACTCGTCCAGTGATATAGGGGGAATGGCCATGGAAGAGGTCACTGTAGCTACATCCACTGATTCATGAATAGGGTTGAACATCCGATTCATCAACCGAGTATAGCTCCCCTAGGTGCATTCCTTGTTTTAATGACATATCATATCCAGTAGGATTCAAAATCCGGGCCTTCGTCATTCCATTGTGAACTTCAGCCAGCGTGTAAGCTACAATAAGACTGGAAGACTTTGCCACGTTAGGTTCAAGGTATCCAACAAAGTCACTTGCCACATGAGCTGCATTGGGTAAACATACTTTAACTGGCACCACTGATTCACTGAGAGGTGGCAAATTTATAGTGGATGCCAGCGACACATTGCAACATGTCGGAAAAAGTCATTACTGGTCAGCAGAGGAACCGTGATGTCCCACAGTTGGAGCTTAGCATGGCTGAGGTCCAGTAAGGCATGATTCTTCAACAGAAAATCCCAGCCCAGCAACGCTGTCTGCCTAGTTTCTCTTAGCACATGAAAAACATGCTGCCATGACTCAGTTTCTAGCTGGAATGTTACAGTGATGGTACCCAGTGTATCTAGCATTTGTCCATTCGCTGCATGTGCAGAAACATAGTCTTTTCTCAGTGGGCGATTGCGAAGTGTAGGAATTGACATACGAAAATCTGCACTCATAAGAGACACACTGGAACCAGAATCGACTAACATCGGAACCTCCACACCTTCAATCACACCTTTCACATATGACACTAACAGCTCCCTGTCAGTCTCAGAAATAAACTCATCAGTTTTTAACACAGAATTACAGTTGTCTGCCATATTAGTCTGAGGGCCCATCGGAAACATAGCTGGTGTCTGGGCCGCAACATCAGCTACAGTCCGTTTTCCGACTGGAGGCGGCGCTCTTCTCTTCCAGGTGACGTAAAATGCACTCCCTTTTTCCTCGAAGCATCCTCATAACTGTTCCATCTGCGTGGACCGGGGCTTGGGCTGTGTCTTGCAGAAGGAGAGTGTGATTCTTTATAATTACGCACATCCATTACATTTACATTTATTCATTTAGCAGATGCTTTTATCCAAAGTGACTTAGAGGTGAGCAGCTGGGGGAATGGTGCCTTGCTCAAGGGTCTCACCTCAGTTATGGTATTGAAGGTGAAGAGAGCTGATTACTCACTATATCAACCTGAACGGTATGAGGAAGGCTGTCCCACAAAAGAAATGCTGCTTTGGTGAGCCGTGTCGGTAGAATCCGCGCCAGTTCGTAATTATGGGATGCGGCTTTTTTGGCAACTTCAAACTGCCGTGCCCAAGATAAAAAAACTCTGGTTCTCGTCACGGAAAAATGGCGTCGGCAGATCAATCCTCACATGTCTGTTGATTTTGTCGCAGTCCCTTCTTGAAAATAAGTCATCCTCTTCCTTACACCACATGTTGGCCGTGTAACACGTTTAACCCGCGCGTGCTAACTTCATTAAGGGCTTTTGACTATAGACTAACTAGTTAATACCCGCCGTCACACTGAACCTTGTAAACGCAAATAAAACAAAACCACTGCCACCAATGTGACCGAGCGTTCGTGCTGGGTTCACCTAAACACTTAGCACTAGGAAAACAATAAAACGTAAGTCCATAGACTCTTTCCAACTTTTTATTCCTCCTCATCCAACACGCTGAACTTCAACAACCCAAAACTCCTGACACTCCCCCAGTCTCTAGTGCGCCTGCCCCTTGCCCGTCTACGGCAAGCCCCGAAGGGATAAATGCATTACCCACACACATATGCATAAAACGAGTGCCTGTGCATCTAACATTAGCACCATATAATAACTTTAAATTAAGTCTGTTAAACTTGTAAATAATACAATGCATTTCTATAGCCTTGACTGATTTAAAAAAGAAAAAAGAAAATGCAGCTCCTGACATTAGCTGAGCGGTTAAAGAATGAGATGTGCTCATTCAAAGACGTGCATTTATTGCTTGAACGAAGCTAGAACACCTAAAATACGTCGATTTGGTGGGGTGATAAAATTGACCCTTTTCAGCGAACTACTGTTGAACTGAGTTTACTGAGCAAACTGTTTGCTAAAATAACCATAATATTAACAGCACAGCTAAAGTCCAAGGGCATGGTTCTTTCTGTCAGATGTGCGTGAAACCTGCATGTGTTACTGTAACAAACACGTCTTTTTACTAGCCAATGAGGATTCTGAAAGCAAAGAATAGGTAATAATTAGCTATTAGACCCATTGTCAAGAATTTGGCCAGCGAAAATAAAGCACTGTGAGAACTGTTCTGCATCTGTTTTTCGATCTAAATGTAATGCTTAAGCCAAGGAGGTGGAGAACTTTAAATGCTTTTTTAAAGCCGCATTGTCCCATATATCCCACGGCGCAGATGAAAATGCAATTGCAAGTGTCCTAACTGCTTTAAGGACAAATAACATTTAAATGATAATTTTGCTACTATTTCTGTTTGGACATGTTGCACAAAACAATTTGGGTTATACATTTTAATTTTAATTATGCTTATAAACTTGGCAATGATATAATTTCATTTTTTGCAGCAAACGTTGCACATGTGGATTAAATAAATTTTTTTATTTAAATAAGAAATACATTACCATTTTAAAAAATGCATTTAAAACGGAATTTTGCTACATAAATGCTTCCATAGGTGCAGAACCTCTAAGACAATATGCAAATTCATTTGGTAGTTAATGAAAAAAATAAACCAAATCTGCTCCAAATTATAAAACATAGAAATACTTCAAAAGGCAGCGCTGAAGTGCGCAGTGAGTGCTGACAAGAATGGAGGGTATTTTGTTCATGTAAAGTCCTCCCTGTCCATTTCTTTCACCATTTACTATAAAGAAAGAAACACAACGTGTGCTTCATGCTTATAGTCTCTCTCCTCATTCGCTCAACCTCCGGTCTCAGTTGCAATGAAATATCATCAGGTCTGTAATGGACACTGACTCTAAAGAGAATGGAAATGCAGGCATGAGTGGAATATAGATTAGAGAATACAGCATATCCTTCAGGAAGACCGTGAAGAAGCTGTGACATCGGCTCTAGAGGGGCATTTAAAGAAAAGATTGGAAAAGAGAGAAAAGGGGCAGATGGAAGTGTCACCTTGAGAAGAAGCACAGGGAGGGAGGGAAAAAAAACAGAGCCAACACTTTTCTCTCTCGACACTGCACCTTTCTTCGTAAAGAAATGAATTACCTTAATGTCCTTTACGGAGTAATCTTCAAAATGACTCTCTCAGCAGTATATGTAACTATCTGGTTGATTATCAAAATGTTAAAATTATGACAGTAGTACATTTACAGAGGGTTAGCATGTTGCCATCAGTATGCTACACCTAAGGCTGTGTTACGTCTCATTTGAAGATGTGTTGTAGTCAATCGGATCAAAAGTAGATAATACATACAGTGGGTACGGAAAGTATTCAGATCCCCTTATATTTTTCACTCTTTGTCATATTACAACCATTTGCTAAAATCATTAAGTTCATTACGTTTTCCTTATTAATGTACACACAGCACCCCATATATTCAGAATGGTCAGTTTTTCATATTTCATATTTACAGCGCATCATACCGCCAGTCTCTATTCATTCTCTTGTCATTGTTGCATTATCTTCACTATTTTTAACTTTCACACATTCACTGCATTTCTCTTATTCTGCACATCCAGATTCACTCCTTGGCTCTAAACATTCATTTATTTATCCCCATGCCTCGTTTCTACTCATCCCAGTCGATCCCTGCTGCTGCTCCCTTCTCCATCTCCAGCCAGGGCTCAGGAGGGTGTCTCCTGTGTGTAGTGCAGTGGCAGTTTATAGGAGGGATCGGGCGCATCTCAGTAGGGGATTTTACCTGAGACACACCTTTAAAGGAGAAGTGTGTAATTTAGTGTTACAATACTTTCTTCTATCCCTGTTTAGCCTCTTAAGACCCTGCATCCTTATATGAAGGCATTATATATTAGTGCATTTCTCTGAGAATATATGTGCCAGAGTTTTATTTCCTGTAAAAAGCACACTTTTTTTTTACCCTCATTTCCTAATGTATCTTATTCCTTTTCTATGATGGCGCGGACAAATGGCTGTCGTCGCGACTCTGTGGTCGCACAAAAACATTTCACTGCATATTGTACTCTGTATTATTGTGTATGTGACAATAAATTTGATTCTGATTCACTAAGGGATTTTCATAGAGAGGGAGGGGTCATAGTGAAACATCCAATCATTTGGGATCTATGGTCTTCAAACATGGCTGACATAAATTTAGTGACACTCTTAGGATATTATTTTGTTATTACCATTTAAATCTGTTTAATTTTCAAATTGTGTGTCATATATCAACGTCTCATGACAATGTTATGGGGTTTTAGATCAAAATATGACTTTGCTACAAAACAGGACGTTGATTTCATACATGTCCTCATATGAGGACACCAGGACTAAAAGCATTTTTATTACACATTTATGGAGAGCCAATAACAAGCCAATTATATTATGTATATCTTATGTATTTATAGGAAGATCATGTTTCCAAAACACTCTTGATGTACAAATCAAAGCAATATAGACATCCTGGCCAGGACGTGTCCCGGAAAAATGGCACGTATGGTCACCCTATGTTATGACATATTTGAGAATCACTTTATACAAAGTTTGATAAAAGAGAAATGTTGAAAACTAAAAATGTAGTGATGATTTTTTTTATTAATTGCTTTTGCCTATGTTCTTTGCATGTCTTTTTATTTCCTTATTTATATCCTTATACTAGGACATTGTCACGCTCCCAAAGGTTGCTGATCCTGAATCAGTCACTATCAACCGCTCTCTGTCACCTGAGTATTGATTGGCCTCACCTGACCCCACTTTCAGACTCAGCTCTTAAGCCACACGCTACTATTCCTCTCTGTCCGAGCACGAGGTAACAACGCTATCTCTCAACCCCTCTTGAGCCTTTGCCTGTGGCTTCTCGCAGCCTTATGAAACCGGAAGTGGATCTTTCGCTTCAAATCACTAGCGCTTACCTGCACCGAGCACTAAAGAGCTGTTGCACTATACAGGTCTGGAATTCTAACCCTTTTTTCTACCTAAACTCACCTGGGCTGTAAAGACTTGAACTTATTTGCCTGATTGCTATGTGATTAACTCAGAGACTATGAGATCGCGAGTTTTATTTTAACACCAACCGGCGTGCGGAATATCCAGCCCTGATATTTATGTTTATTCTCAACATTTTGATGGATGCCTAAGACATTTCTGTTAATAAAACATCCTTCTGAGATCACTTACCTGTCTTGTCCCTGTCTGGAGCGTTACAGACATGGCATCACCTATGGATAAAATAAAATAATTATTTCCATTTTTTTTAATGCTTTAAACGATGAAAGACGTATTCTTTTTCCTAAAACTTAAGAGGTTAGAGAGAAACCTGATTGACCCTCTGCACTTATAATACACGCCAGATTATCACATCTATAAACGCAAAACCACAATTTATCTATTTATTTTTTTTTTACAGCAAATACAATATCTAATACCCCATCTACTCAAATCAATCATATAGAAATATATATTTATCTTGGTATTAAATGATAATCTAGTAATATTCCAGTGTGTTTTCAGAGAATAGCATGGTGTTACCACAACTGCAATGTCCAAAAACCACATCCAAATAACCGTGCTACTTTTTTGTTAGCACAGAAAAACACACACATTCATTATTTCTGCCAACTGTGGCCAGATCTGCACTGAAATATGTCTGTGCACTATAAACACCAGAATCCAATATTTGTAGCCACCCACAGTCTAAGAGAGAGGTTAGGCTGAGGTAAAAGCAAAGCTGCTGTGTGGTATTGTGGGCTGATTTCACGCAGGGCTTAACCACTTTGACCATGTAATAAAGTGGAGAACAGGACAAAATAATCGTTCTCCCCATCCCTCTGTCCCTCTTGACCAAGAATCACTGTTCCTCTCTGAGCAATCAGAGGCTGAGAAGGAGCAGGCTGTTGTTATTGTGTGATACAAGGCTAAGACTGTGTCTTGCTGGCTTTTGTGGTACAATAATGCACTTCTAGAACGAGCTAAATTCACACTAATACTGAATATTGCTTATTTATTTCTCTGACAATTAGGATGTGAATTGCAAAATAGCATGCCAATCCGTATTATTTCTACCTCATAAACATGCAACATTATCTTTAGGTTTCAGTCTTTCTGAAAATCCTATGTTGAATCGTGCTTCGTTTTGTAAATGAAACTGCGGAGCCCAAGTGGTCTGGATCCTTATTAAAAATAAAGTCCGTCCACTCTTTCGAAAATGAAATATGAGAATATTTTGATGGTGCAATTACCTTTTATATGGATTAACCCTTTAATCCATGTCTAGGGTACTTGTCAGCTACTCATGCAATCATACTTGGCTGAAAAGTTAAACCAGCTAACAACAACTTGATCCAGCATAAACAAGCCTAAAATAATTGTCTGGACTCTAAGCCTCACCAATCTACAGTAGATAAACTGGTCTGTTTTAATGGTTTCAAAGTGTTTCAAGGCACCAGACAGGCTAAGATACCACATAAACCAGCTAAACTCCAGGTTGGAAGACCAGATCGACTAACTTAAACCAGACTTAAACCACCCGTGACTTGTTTTATGAATTAATTTTTTTATTTTCCTTCCGTTTGAGTGTATATTTAATATTGCACCAATTGCAATTGTTATCTTCGTTAAATGTAAAAATACTGCAATAATAATGGAATTGTGTTTATTCAGACAAGCCGACTGTAAGAATCCTGTTGTGTTACGTATCCATACCCACAGGTGTGTTTGCGTCTGACATGTTCATTAACTAAACACACACACCCAGACCCAGACACACACACACACACTCTACTCTCCAGTTGAAACCTTATAAGGAGCAGCAATGAAGGGTATAATTAGGAGAAGAAAGGGTGTTGGTTTTATTGTTTATCTCTGTACCACAGGACCTTTCCAGTCTGGGTAGAAGTTCATCTCTACTTGATAAGTTTGCATGTATCCAACCTCCTCTGTAATGTTCAGAAATGATTCCAAAGATTTCAGAATAATTTTACAATCACTGAACTTGAGTTTATTATTGAGTACAATTTTATTTTATATTTTATTTTATTTTACCTCTATACTGCCTAAGCTCGGTTTATTGTTATTAGTTTAGAGTGCCCTCTGCTGGCAACATCTACTTAACTTGTTAAAGAAGCACAATGGGTCAGACAGGGGGCGCCAAAGTATTGTTTTTAATTCTAATTTAATTTCAGTTTATTTATCACACACCATCGTCAGAATGATTCAAATCTGCCACAAAGTCAATGATGTTATAACCTTTAAAGCACATCTGAGTATCATTATCGAGCACATAAGCATACATCTAAGTAAAATTCCCCTGCTAAGAATTTTACATTTCTACTTAGTCCCATGTACACTACATCATTTTAAAGTAGGTGTTGCTGCATGAGCTAATTAAACTACATGTTCCAAGCCAAACAGTGCAGCCACCTCCCAATCTATGAACCCATCATGCACTAAAGGCTATGAATCATACGTGAATAATGTGTAAAATTTTAGGGAAAAGACATTCCAGAGAGGTCAAAAACATTTCCAGAGCACAACAAAACTAGATGAAAATTCTCAATAAGATTAGTATTTAAACCCAGGCTAATTTACTGCTACCCAGGAGACCAGCAAAGCTTGTTTGACATAAACCGGCAGGAATGAGGGAGGCTCCCCTGGAATGGTGACCACAGAAAATGAAGCCTGCTTTCCACACATCAGTCCAGAAAGAGAGAGAGAAACAGGCAGCTGAGGAAATGGGGTTCACTTTCCGCACAGCTGGGTGAGAAAGAGAGAGAGACGGGGAGGGCAGTGGTGGTTTTGTAGGGGTTAGGGAGAACTTGGGAGAGATTTTGGAAAGAGAGACTGCGGTAAGAGTGCTGACGCACAAGTGGAAGATGAGTGATCTACGCAGTCAAAAACTCACTGTAGTACACACATGCACATTTGACAGCAACTTACCATCTCAAACACAGGGTTTCTAACAATTTCAGCAATGCCCGGCTCAAGCAAATTAGATCAAACATTGATCCTGAAGGTATAAGTGGAGCTGAGGCTTGGGGTCTTGCACACACATCTCATAACATTTGTGTTTGGATTCATTGTGTTCCACGGGGACACTGTCATGCTGAGAATAACCCAGCAGTGTAGCACTACATGCTCTTGCGTTATAACTCCCCCTTGGAGTAGGCTTTAAAAAACAACCCCAGACTGTTATTCCTGCTCCACTTAACTACACACGTGGCACCATGTGGCAACAGGAAGGTAATGTTCTCCTGGCATCCACCAAACTCTTTTGGACCGTCAAGCGTTTACAAACCGGCAAATGGTGTAGCGTTTCATCAGTGTTTCCAGTGGCTGCTGCTGCTGAAGGTGTCCGGGTTTTTTTTGTTTTTTTTTGTGCTCAAAAGAAAATGTGAGACCTGAGATTTCACTTTTCCCAGACCTTTGCGTACGGGAGGTGGTGTGGTCTAGAAGCATGCATGGAAACCGGAAGATAGTTGCATGCTTACAGCCCTGAAAGCGTTGAGCCAAAACTTTTAACCACAGGTTACTCCAGATAGGACTGACACTTTGGATTAAACTGCTAAAATTAATTCTCAAGCTGCGCAAGTAGCTACTGTAGAAACATCTTGATAATAGAAGGAGATGTTGACTAGGGGCTATATAACCCTCACTTGTGTTTCTTTAGCAATTGCATAAAAATAAAAGGATGTTCTGATTTTGGACCAGACTACATTACTCACCAAGTGAGAAGGAGCTTTTAGTTCTCCTCATGTTCACAAATGCATCATGTATACAAAAACTATGTTTTCTACCATTTCTCCTTAATAAAACTTCTTGATTGTATAATCTTTTTTTTATCTTAACTGTGATTATTTCCACCAATTTTCCTGCTAAAAAAACTAAACCGAAGCCAAATAGAAACCATCCAAATGGTTTCCATTACAATACCATTATGAAGCATTACCTTTTTCCAGTTAAACCATTCCAAAATACCTTTTTGTAGTGTATTTTGGCCATTAGACATCTAATACCACTAGACACCATTATACTTTCCATTAAAACCAATACAATTCCCATTATATTCATTAATTTCATTACATTTTCTATTGTGTTTTGTGCAGGATTCTGCTGTAAATTTTACCTTTACCCTGATGCTCCCCTTTTACACCTATGACAGAAGTGGGAAACTGTGACCTTTTTTAGCTCCAACCCCAATCAAACTCACTTCCCTGTAGCGTCCTAGCAACTCTGAAGATTTTGATTAGCATGGTCAGGTGTGTTTGATTATGGATGAAGCCAATCTTTGCTGGACTGTGGACCTAAAGACCCAAGGTTGCCCACACCTGCCCTTTGAAATTTGATGAGAATTCGTGAAAAAATAAGTCAGTTATTGGCCTGTTAGCAGGTTAATTATCTTAACTAGCTATGTTTCCATTCAAAGATTCAAATTAAACCTAAGCACTGTAATATTGCACAAAAGATTGGCAAATAAAACACTACATTCAAAACGCCATATACCATTTCTGTGGCACTTTTAAACCCTTTCATGATGTCCTGCTTGTCTACATTTGAATTTGCACCTAAGAATAGTGGATATGGCTAAAATAACCCAAAACTAAATGTTGGGGTGACCATAGCCGTAAAGTTGATATTCCAGAGAGATATAATGACTACAAACGCAATTTTCACCTTGAGAATGACCCATACCTATTTAACTCGTGGCCCTTGACATCATAACAGCCCCTGGCCAGACCATAAGTGAAATATCTGTGGTGTCTAAGACTCGATTATTGCGGTAAGAATCTTTTGGTTCTTCAGACTTTTATTGCACAATAATTCTGCCACCACAGACATGCATTTCATTTTATTAGCGCAATAAATACGCTCTGAGGAACCCGCCTTTGTAAGGAAGACAGAATGAGCAAGACATTGAGAATAGACTATTCTTTTCTACTGTTTCCAACCATCGGAACTAGCAAGGAGTTGCTTGTGTAGATAAGACACAAGAGAAGATGTTGTTGTTGCAATGAGTCAAACACTCTCCTCTGCATGTTCGAGGGAGTGTCCGTCGTAAGAGTCAGATCAAATTAATTCCTAAATATTGTTCTTTGCTGAAGTATTGTTTGAAATGTCCCAAGCCGAGTGCTAAAGCATTGTAGCCGAAATATGGTAGTGATTAATCTAGCCAGTTTGTGTTACTTTCATGCTGTTATGGCACTCTATCAAACATCAGAAAGATTACAAACTCCATATGCATAGCCAAAGCCAGGTTTAGCCCATGATAATATTGCTGCACAGCACATTTCACTAATGGGAGTTACACACAACTGAAATGCTTCCCCTTCTCACTGCCCATAATTTGCTATCCTCCAACACTGAAAAAGACCATACAGTTATTGTAAAACAAATGTGTCATACATTAAATTAGTCAACTCTATAAATGCTTCAAAGCATTCTGTTCTACCATATAAGTTTTTTTCACATACCAAAGTGCTGTTGTGTTTTATTTATTTTTTTACGCTGTTTTACACCCTCATTTGTAGTACACATCTAAAATTGGCCACAAACCCCAAAGCTCCTTGACACTGAGACTAATGTCTTGTCCAATAACAGGAACAAGGGAGCCATGTTGGGTTAAGCCCTGCGACCTGTGAAGGCTGAGAGCGAAAGAACTCGCACACATGCACACAAACACACACAAAGACGGGGGCAGACGGCCAGCTTCCACTCTCATTGTTTCAGGAACGGAAAGAAAGGCAGTGAGAGCTTCCTCTGTTTTCCTCGGGCAGTCTGACGTGAGGATGGAAGTGTTTCTTGACAAAATGGTGGTGACCAAAATAGTAGCTTTCTTCCAAAGCTCAATAAGCTGTCATGCTGCCTACCGTCCATATTGACAGATGCTTCCCAAAGCTAAAAGCATACAGTACCTAAGTTTTGAGGTAAACATACTGAATGCATAATCTTTGTACATTAGATAGCATACACCCCAACACATGGATGCACAAGATTCGTCCTCGTCCAACGGCTCTGCTATTTCTCTGCAGAAGTTATAGGTGATAAAAAGGCATATGTGTGTATCCTTACAGAAAGAGCTTGGAAAGATACTTCAGAAACGTGGGTGATGTTGCCACCCTAAAAACAAATTATAATTTAATCTAAATGTCCACCTTCCTAATGATGCTGTCTATCTCCTGATTTATCCTTGACGGCACGAGTGCAGCCAATGCAGAGCAAGTGTGTATTTTTGTGCATGCATGCATTTCATGCACCCAAGCTGCTCCACATAGCTTCTCCAGATGTACCGTACATGGATCTGTAATTGTGTGTCTATATGTGCATGGGTTTGTGTGTGTGTACCGTATGTGTGTGTTGTACTGTAAGTGCACTCTGGGGCCACTCTATAGCTGGTATTTATAACCTTGCTGTCAGGCCCTGGCTGCAGTTGGACCGTGGGAATGTGGCAAAGTCTTTCTGTGGTATTTTTAATGTTTGTTATTAAATATTCCCACACGGGACCATGACCAAACCATCGCCCCCTCCCTCTCTTTCTCCTTCACTCTGCCTCCCTCTGTCTCTGTCTCTCCTCCTTCTCGCTGCATTCTTCTTTCCCGAGGAGGAAAGCCTAGCGGGATCCGAAAACAGCCAGGCTCTGGTTTCTGTGGAGATCCGGGAAGAGCGGCGAACAACTGTTACTGCAGCTGGATTTCAACAGCGTAAGCCACGGTCAACAGGAAGATGTATGTGTGTGTGGGGGGGGTTGCAAGCGTGAGTGATCAAGCGTGGGTGTGTGTTGTGTTTGTAAGTGTGTGTGTGTGTGTGTGTGTGTGGTCTTTGGGATTGTTTGGGTGTAAACACATACACATTATTATTTGAGTTAGTAAACCATTGTAGCTCATAGCACACGCAAGAGGAAGTCTAATTCACAACACACACACACAAGGTTTTTCACACAACCGCAGGCACTTAGGATGAAATGTAGCCAGAGATGTAGAGGAACAGGTGATGTGTGTGTATATGAATGAGTCGAAGAACCGCCAGACAAGATTTTACGGGTGTCAGCTCGGGGCGGCACATCGCAGTGAAAGTATTTCCTCTCCGCGGCTGTGTTTGTTTGTGTGGATCTTTGCCGCAGCCCAACGGATAAAGCGTTCAGAGAAAGGAGAGGGTTATCTCACACACACAGAGTTCACAGAGAGGCCTTGATGAAAACGCCCTGGACACAAGCCTCCAGTTTCGGAGTCTGATTCATGTCTCCCAAGTAATTTGTCTCACATAGACTGATAAAATGGCGAAATGATTCCTCCCACATAGATTCATACACACATATGCATAATTTCCTGCTTGTGAAACAAGTCTTTGCAAAATTCCCAATAATAGTTGAGGGAGTTTCTTGTTGTTTTTCTCTCAAGATGTGAGCAATTAGTTTCAAGAAGCCTGTGTGCAGCTCTGTCTAGGTGTTTGAAGGCAAAGATGACTCTGGTCAGAACTCATGTAGAACAGTGGTTCTGTTTATTATTTGAATCAGGTGTGTTTGATTTGGAAGACATTTTACGAGTTTGCCTGGCCACTCAGTGCTGGTGTTTAATGGTACATTGCTCAGAGTTCATTCCCCAATTGCGGTACTACCGACCCAGCTAACAATTTTACATTATAACTTATTGGGAAAACCTTCTTTAAACGTTAATATAATGTGGAATGGGAAATTTTAATAACATTTTAAATAACATTCTTGGAACATTAATATTACAAGAGACTAAAACGTTCTAAAAAAAAGTGTGTTCTTGTACAACCTGATCTAACGGTAATTCGTAACATATTTTATGAGGTGGCTAATTCATACAAATTCGTACAACCTCATTCAGACTTATTCATACAATTTCTACTAAATCGTACTTATTTTACGAGTTTTGTACCAATTCATATAAATTTTCTACGAATGACCTGCACCTAACCCCGCCCCTAAACCTACCTGTGACTGGGTTTTAGACAAATCTTATGAGTGAGGTCGTATGAATTAGTGCGAATTATTACAAATTTGGCACCTTGCACGAATACGTACAAACTGGTCGTGAGACTGTGTTGATTTAACGTCTATGATTATTCAAAAATACTTTAGAAAACTGAGTCGGGGCAGAGTCCAAAAACAAATGTGTAGCCAATCAGCAGTAAGGGGTGTGTCTATTCTTGATGTGGAGAGGGGCATTAGCTGAGAGTGAGTCAGTAGATGGGCAAACGGGTACAGTATTTAGTAGACAAATCACAAGAAAAGTCCAGCAAGGGTCGGTCGATCAGTGTACAGTATCAAAAAGGGGCGAGACAGAGGAAAAAACCCACACAAAGCAAGGATTGGTACACGGGAAATCCACTAGGAAGAAACGCTAAACAAAAGCAACGCTGCACAAGAGAAAACTTGATGCGCTAAGATTGGCTTTACAAAAACTCAGATCTTTTAAAAGACAAGACAACACGTAAACAAAGGGGAGGAGCTGATGAATAACCATAGTGACAAACAAGGGAGCGGAGACTCAATAGGAAGAGAACAGATGAGTTTTCATGGGGATAAATAAGGCCAAGGGGACACAGGCACGATGTAGCACATGCAAAGATTCAAATTAAGAGTCCATACATGACTAAACAGAGATCAGAAATCATAACAGTCATGCTTACTGTTCTGCATTCGCAATGTCATTCCCTACAGCTACAATATGATAAAGACAGATCTATTTCCACACCCTATAAGCTCTTGTGCTTAATGTTCTGCATCGTCTTCCACGTTTGTTTTGGTGATTTCGGATGTCAACATTGACTACCAGAAATCGTGGACTCTCGTGCCATTTAGTAATGAAAACGGTCCTAGAACTTTCAAAACGTCCAGTTTTTTTAGATGTTGTATTAATGTTCTTGTTTGTTTATAAGGACGTTATTCAAAATGTTTTTAGAATGTTTCATACTCTTGTTATATCAATGTTCTAAGAGCGTTATTTAAAATGTTTTTAAAACGTTCCACCAACACAATGATAACATTTTTATCCTAACGTTATTTGAATGTTTCACTAACACAATGGTAACATATCAGGAGTTGGGCAATGAGTTGCTTAGTTGGGTTAAAATGGCCATAAGTGTTTGATGTAGTGCTCTAATGGCAGAAGGTCTGGGAGCCACTTTGAGCGTCCAATGTCTGCCAAAGAGGCCACATGACTGACAGGTAAAGCAACCTATGAAAGATATGTCCGTTACCTAACAGACTTGTGCTTTTTGTATCACCCTATTCGCTAACAAGCATGATTTGTTTCCTCGTGGAAAAAAACAAAAAACTGTGTGCCCTTACTGCAGGAAGTTGCATGAAGCAAGCCAATCAGATTAGAGATTGCCAGATCGAAAAAGTGATTTCCAGTTTGGTGTGCTGTCTGAGGCTGAGGCTGGCTGAGCTCTTAACTACTTTTGAACCAAAGCCATATCTGCAAAATCCAAATCTTCCTATTCTTGCAGTATGTCTTTATTGTGGTATGCAGCCAAAAGCTTAAAATTGTTTATGACAGAGTACAAGGTTCAACTGAAAATACCAGGTCCAAATATATGCACTGACAAAATTAGGGCCTGAAGTGCTTATCTTGCATTGGCATATTGTTGGCACTGAATTTCTCTACCGATGTCATCGGGTTGTTGAGTGTTCCATCCTTTTCCCTTCTTGTTCCCCAGGTCTTGCATTTTTAGTATGCATGCAAAAGTACAATCGCACAGACATTTGGAGAAAGGCAGGAGGAGAAAAAAAGAAACAGAAAAAATGCTTTCCGCACAACGAGCCAGATATATCCTTGTGGTTTTCCATGTGTTTATTTTGATTTTCTGCTGGGACGACATATCTAAGGGAAAACCATAACGGCCCAGTGCTGGTGCTTTCCCACCGGGGAGCGTCATTCCGATAAAAATAGTGAGCTCTTTTTTTGGAAAGCTTTGTGAAGCTCAGAGTGTGCATCCCCAGAGCTTCATGTAGATTAGCATTGCTTTTGCATATGGAGGGCCTCTTTCCATCCGGAAGGAGCTGCTATGGATGTATGTTGATTCTGTAACTTCATCTCGGCTTGATCTCTGAAACAATAGAAGGGCCACAGCTGGGATTGGCACAGGCTTTTTATTTTGTTTTGATTCACATAAACATAATTGTCACGTTGGCAAAGGATGCATTCTTTTTGCTTCTTTTTTCGTTCCCTGACCAGATTAATTTGCCCTCTGCGATGCTGTATTTTTTTTACTCTTCTATTGTAACTCAGTTCTTTTTTTTCCCTCTTGCTCTGTCATTCCTTTCGTTGTTAAAGGACTTACAATCCGGGGCTGAAGGAAGTTTGTGGGAGAGTAGGAATTGTGGAGTTGGAAAAAGCTCCTCAGTTGGACTTCTGGATTTAACCTTCCTCGGTTTGAAGGTCTGGCGCTGAGTGTTACATGCTACGCTCAGCTGAATGCTTCTCATACTTTGGTCAACATGTTTCTCAAGTTGCGATTAAGTAACTTAAACTCTATAAACTCTGTGACATCGAGACTGTTGTTTCTAATGTATTTGATAAATGACTCTGGATTTAATTTAGTATGACTCACTAGGGGAAATTTACAAGTATTCTCAAAGGGAAAGTTTAAATATGGAAAATTAAACTTGACCTGTGACTTTAATCCTAATTTTGGTGTGTGCCATGATGACATACAAAACAAAAAAAAATTTATACAAAAGCTGCAGTGGGACAGCACCTTTGCAAAACCTTTGTACTTTTCTTGAAAGGGGGAACATTAGTACCTTACAAGTACAGTACATATCCGTCCCTAAAATGTACATATTAGTACCTAAATGATACATAGTCTTTAGTATGTTTTGGAAAGGTACTGCCCCAGTGCCAGTTTTTACCTTTTTTTGTGTAATATTGTGTAATACTTGGAGAATCAATTCATTAGCATTGCCTGACACAAAACCCCAGAGGTAAACAGTTTGAATTTTTCTTTGCTCATGGGACCACAAAAGTTTTGGATGCAATCACTTGAACTGAAAATGCCATATTAATAGTTTTTTTTTATTTGCAAAGGAACATGCACAGTCAGAAATTTTTTATTAGTGACTACTCACTAAAATATATAGCTTATTTCTGTACACTTACTGTAGCACACTTCCATTATGTATTTTCAGACATTAATTTTATACTAAAATACTAAAAAATATTATTTAGTACTTTTTATGATCATAAGAATAAGTGTACTCAACTGTGCTATTTTGAGACAGCATGAATATGAACTAAAATGTGCTTTTAACTCTGTAATGAAAAAATAATAATAACACTACACTTAGACCTATCTACCTGGGTATCCTGTGCTGAACGTCAAAGGTAGATATCTAGATATTCTAAATATGAGTGCTTGTTGTGATTAAAATACAAAGACCAAGACTACTGACATTTCAAGTCAAAACTAAAATGAAAACAACAATGTTCAAATTATAAATGCCAAAAAATGATGTAAACAGCTACAGTATTACCGCTTACCCAATTTAAAGCCTGTGGTGATTTGACATGTTTATGACAGTAGTTTAGATCAGAGAGATGACTCATGACAAATGTTTGGGTTTCTTTATTGCTTTTATCAGCTACCAGATTTCTCCAGGTTGTTTTGTGATTGTTTGTGAAATAAATGAGTAGCTCTTGAGCTCTGTCATAGAGAGGGGGAAAAAAAACAGGCAATGTTCATGAAACATTTAGAGTTCTTTGCTTGGAAGAACGACAAACACAGCGGCAGAAGACAAAACAACGATTGTCCGTTTAATTGTTCCCGTATTCCCTGCGAGGCTAATATTCATCTCAGCTAACTGGCTAAGACACACCAAATCCCAAGACACATCCTCCCACTTTGATAGTAATGGGATGAGTGAAAGGGAAGCTGTCTGCTCTAAAGCCAGATTTAGCTTTTTACACAAAACAACTTAGTTGCATTTGTGCGGTTAAGTGGCTGAATGTGCAAATGTTGTGTAGTCTATTTGTAGCATTATATCATAGATGTATACGAGAAAAGATGTTTTGTTGTGTTATAAAAATAAGCTTTAGGTGTATTTTAATATTTATGCAAAATCCAAAGCTCCAATACCCCTGTAATGATCAGCTGGATGTGTCAGTCCAGTTTTGGATGATACTCCAGCCATCCATGAACTGTGTCTGTGTTTTGTGTCTACGTTACATGTATGGACCAATTATCAGTGAACTCTCGTCTACACCCACCTCATGTGTTGTCTTGGTTACTTGTATGTTCTCCTCCCATTCCTAATTGTCTGCTCATGTATAAATATCCCGTATGTCCTTGTATTAGTGGCTGGTCAATGTGTCACAATGATGACGCAAGGAAACGTGCAGATCCATTTGCAAGCTTTATTTAAGTCACACAGAGTAAACACAGCGTCGAAACGGGCAGAGTCAAACAATGGCGAGCAGGAACGTCAGAGGCTGAGACAAGAGAATAATCCAGAGAGGGTAGCGTTGGTCGGCAACGGTAAATCCAAACAACGAAACACAGGAAACACGGAGAGACACGAATGGCTTCACAACGGGGAAAAACAGAGGTACATCCAACATTGACCAGCCACTAATACAAGGACATACAGGATATTTATACATAAGCAGACAATTAGGAATGGGAGGAGAACATACAAGTAACCAAGACAACACATGAGGTGGGTGGAGACGAGAGTTAATTGATAATTAGTCCATACATGTAATGGAGACACAAAAACAGACACAGTTCATGGATGGCTGGAGTATCCAAAACTGGACTGACACATCCAGCTGATCGTTACAGCACCTGTAAGTACTGTAATCCTTTGGTTATTATCTGGTGTGTGTGTGTAATATATATAATATACACAAACCATAATATGTTGCTGTGTCCATTATTCTTTGAGTCTGCATGGACCTGCCCATCTCTGGCCTGGTTTGCTCTGTCCCTTCTTAATTAACTCTATATATATTTGTCTCTGAGGGTGGGACAGCAGCTACGAACAGACTGAAGCTGTGACTAATAAGAAACACCAAATGGAGGAGGCACAAACAATGGCTTGTCTGTGCCTGGTCAAATATGGGGCTTGCCCCTGATGATTGCTAGCAGGAGGAAATCATTTCCCCTATTGGAACTGCATAGAGACGTTCATGAGTGCTCTGTGTGTGTGCGCGTTATCAAATAAGCTCATACTGATTTTGACCTTTAAATGCATGTCCAGAGGCTTTTATTCAGCTCAGAACAGAACTCTCTCCAATTGAAGTTAAACTTTGTGGCATTCAGAACATCTGTTAAGTACTCTCATGGTATAATGCTAGTAATAGTATTGTTAATATGATACTTTGATATCTAATATGGTATTGATAAATTACCACATTTGCAATTAATAGTAATTAGGGCATATTTGGACTAATGGACTAAAGGCCCATTCACATCACAAATAATAAGTATGGAAATAACCATTAAAAAAAACATTCAAAAAATTATTCAAGCAGTTAAAGTGGCAGACAACCAATCTGTAGCATGTTAAATAACTAATTATAAACAAAGTTAATATCCATTGGTGTGGTTGTCTTTATAGACAGTTTTAATGGCAACAACATTAACAAGGTTACTCTGCATGCACCCTTTTGTGGCCAAGAAAAATATGTTTGTTGCCTAAATGAGACGGGCATATTGGAAATGTAAATTCATTATCTGCCAGCAGGAGGCGCTTTTGGAGCAGCAGAAACAGAGGTTTCCCTGGTAAATGCTACTTTATCAGATAAAATGAAAAAGCCATTGAAATATTTCTGAAGATAGTCGATTCCCTTTAAATAAACATTCATATTGTAATGATGGAGACAGAGTGTTACGTCTGGTGTAGGTGAAGGAGATCGCAGGAGACGTGGGTTTTCAACAAACATATATCTTTTAATAATAAATCCGACT
>JAUMHG010000072.1:2580256-2592276 GCA_032359395.1 Enteromius anoplus | reverse complement strand
CCTAGCTGCTGCATTTTGAACCAGCTGTAGTCTATTTATCAAGCGTGCAGAACAACCACCCAATAAAGCATTACAATGATATCAAATATCAAAAAAAAGGATATCAAATGAGCTTATTTGTATACTTTATGTCTGTACGAATCAATGATGTAGCAACACAGCAAATACCTGCTCTGCTTGCTATTAAATCAATTTCATTACGCATGAACTAACATTGAATCTTTATGTTTTTAAGTCTTGGCCAAGTTCAAGTAAACCTAAAAGCAAGAAAAAGGGTTTTTAATTGCAATACTATGAGCACACACAGCCTGCTTTCGCCCTGATTTTGGACGGGAGCTCTCTGAGGTGCTTGCTCCATCGGCGGCTGACCGGGGGCCTCTTGAGTTACTTTCTCAGGAGTGTCAGGTTTTCAGATTGGCTCCCCACTCCCATACCCCCCAGCTCTCTCTGAACCTCCAAACACACGCACACACACCGAGAAAGCTTTCATCTCCAGGATCTGAGGAGATATAGACGGTATCACAGAGGTCAGGGCCGTGACATGAGAATAGACACGGGAATGATGTTTTCTCAGGCAGCTTATTAAAGGAACATTCTGTGTTAAATATTCTTGTTCTGTGGCCAACTGACAATTTCCACAGACAATAATCTCATCGCTTTGTTTGGTAGAACTGAGTGTACACTATTGTGGTTTTAATGGAAGCTTTAACAATGATACATGAATGTTGTTTCCGGTGTCTCGACTCGTTTCACACTTACTGATTTTCCTCTGCGAACAGTGGCCTTGTGATTCATGTGCATGCAACTTCTACATTACACAGTTTGTCTGCCTTCTCAAGACTGAATTAGCACAGCCTGCCCATACTTCATTCATGCATATGCTCATCTCAATACATTTTAGTGCTTAAACAAAATACAAGGTCCTTATTTCTGTCGTTAAATGCTCTGGAATACTTTTACAGACTGAGGAAGAAACTTTCTTGCTTGAGGTAATTTACACACTTTCTTTTTTTTTATATATGAATTTAAATACAATGATTGTTTTCAAACAGGTTGTTATTTTAAACTAAATCTTTTTTAGTTAATTTGCATAAACTAAATACATTTTAGATGAAAAAAGAAAATGATGAAAAATCCCAATGTTACAAACTGACATTAGTAAAGCATTTTTTATAAATGTAACATTTTCTTAAAATATATATATATATATATATATATTAAATATATATATTAAATTACTATAAATTATATACATTACTACTGAACCTGAAAACAAATTAAAGCTACATAGAAATATTACAATAAACTAATAAAACTCACTACATAATTGCTAAAATAAAATTTAATTGAAAGCTAATAAATAATTAACAAATACTATAATAGGATATGAATTATACTGAAATAAATGACATGTTTGAACACATGTCTTGTCTTACTGTTTAAAACAAGCACTTGATTTCCTTAACCACTACTCCAGAGCACTTATCGAACTCTTGATGGAGTACAGCGAATATTGCGTAAGAAGTGTGTAAGATATTTTGACGAGGGTGATTTTAACAGCTGTGGTCGCTGGTTACTACACATTTTAAAAGCAAATGAAAATCAAGAGTCTTTATTTCCACCACTGCATTTTATTTACCGGCTGCTGGTTAACCTGCAATTTCCGTATAGCTAAATAAGCATTTGATTAATCTAAGCTTAGTTTAACCCTTTAAATCCCAGGTTAGCTGCAAGTCATCAAAGTGCAGTCGAGGGGACACTCAGCTTTTAATCTCCACAGATAACAAACACATGACTTGAAAGCTTTGCTTATATCTGCCCATTACTCGGCTTTGAGTGTGTGTGTGTGTGAGGCGGATGATAGACTATACAGCAGTCGGGGCTTGTTTTCAATCTCACAGATGCACTGACAGGTCTTATCTCCAGGTTTCTGTAACGTTTAAGACAACCCTTTCGCACACAAAACTGCTGCCACGGTAGAAACAGTCATCACTTAGAGATCAAACGTTGACCACTTTTCAATTGTATGAGCCATGTCAAATCAAACCCTTCAAGAATCCAGCTTTTCTGGAGAAAAGCTCCCTTTTTTTGAACTCCTCCCTGCCCCGAGGAAGTTGGTTTCACCCCTCCTCTGCTCTGCTGTCAGATGAGCGTTACAAACAAAAGTGGGCATTGAAATGATGGGGGCTAAAAATGAAAAGTCACAGAATAGCTGGGCAGCTACATGCCAATTACGCAGCCTAACATCAACATCTCTCAGCGGGGGGGCGAGGAGTTTGACCCCGGACAAGCAGATGTCACTCGTTCTGCACTTCCTGTTTTGCTGGCTGCTGTTATTTTCAGATCAGCACACACACACTCGCAAATACACAAACCGGCTCTTTTTCTAGGCTCCCAGATTTACATCGACAGCTTGCCTTCTATTGTTCTCCATTTCCCATTCTGCAGGCCACATCGCTGGCCAACTGAAGTGTGTGTGTTGTTGTGCAGCTTACACTCGGCCGAAGCACAGCCCTTGCAGCTGGTGTTCTTGGACTGGACTTGTTCGTGAAGGTCAGGTGCTGTAGGCTAGGGCTGTCAAAAAACGGCTGAAACTCAAACTTTGCATGGAAATATAATGAGTATTCGAATTATGTTCAAATTCAAATGGCATTCAAAAAAAGCAATAACACAACACAACTATTTTGGGGGAAAAATGCAAGTTAATGTTTAAAAACCATATTTGAAAAATTTATATTGCGGCATATTTTACTCACCCCAAAGCCATCCTAGGTGTTTATGACTTTCTCCTTTCAGATGAACACAATCGGAGTTTTTAAAATATTTATCCTGGCTCTTGCAAGCTTGGTAATGCAGAGCCAGGATACATTTTATAGTTTAATACCAAGGACCAAAACAAATGCAATAAATATGTGTTCTGCGTGTTGGGCTTGGTTTCAGTGTTGATGTAGACCTTGTCTTCTCTGCACTGATGTTCTGCAGTATTTTGAAGGAACAACACAGCAAGGCTGCATCTAGTGGCTTCAACTGGATGAGGCTGTGAAAAACATTAAAATGCAACGACACATTGCACATCTGGTGCACCACTGATAAGGCTGCCTGACACACACCTGAAATTGGAATGCAACGTTTTTGCATTTAAATGTGGATTATTATTTGAAATTCGACAAATCTACTAATGTAAAAAGGTTTTTCATTGAACCTTTATTGATGTTAATTAAAAAGCCTTTATTTTTAATAATGACACTATATAACAATGCAGTTTATAAAAATTCCAAGTATGGGCCAATAAACAGAACACTGTAATGCATTTTTGTACTGTAGCATTTTAGCCATTCATTTCCAGCCTTTTGGGGGACTTTTAAAAATGTTTTTTTAAAGGAACAGTTCACCCGAAAATTGCAATTCTGTCATCATTCACTCACCCTTGAGTAGTCTCAAACCTGTATGAATTTATTTGTTCTGCTGAA
The DNA here is from genome assembly GCA_032359395.1 of Enteromius anoplus. Classification (NCBI taxonomy): domain Eukaryota; kingdom Metazoa; phylum Chordata; class Actinopteri; order Cypriniformes; family Cyprinidae; genus Enteromius; species Enteromius anoplus. Next base: position 2,588,806 of record JAUMHG010000072.1, on the reverse strand, counting down.
TACAAAGGATGATATTTGATGAAGTTTGTAACCAGGCGGTTTTGATTCACCATAGAATGAAGTCCATGGTGCAAGATTTGGATAAAGATAAAAAAAAAAAAAATGGATGTCATGTCTCAGAATACTTAGACTGGCATAACTCCCAGTCCACTTTTTCTTAACATACTGCCGTTTTATACTCAGGAGTAGTAATAAATTAAGACAACAATGCTTGATGCTTTCGCCATCTTGATTGTTTTTATTCAGCACTCTGTAGAATGCAAAGTGTTCCTATGCAAAGTGACATTGCCACCTACTGGTCTGGCATGTGTTATATAAAAACTGTTTCCGTTTTTAGCACATCGTTGCTGTGCGAACAATTAGTCTGCCTAAACTACACCCCCTACTTAGTTTATTGCCGTTGTATAGACCCAAGTCCCATCCTATGTTTTTTCTATTCAGCTTCTAGCTCTAGTTTAAGAATCTGTTTCACTTGGATGTGCATCACAACACTAAGGATACAATCTTACTATTTCCATTTTATTGCAAATGTCATATCTTCACTTCTGAATTCCATGTTAATTGCAAATACCTTGCACAAACAACACGCTGATGGTGGATCAGTAAGATATTCCCTTCATGACAAAGTAAACCATTATATTTTATGATTAATTCTTACCGCGTACGTCAGAATGGCTCTATGCACTTGTTTCTATTTATGCACTTGGCATCAGTTCATGTAACCTCTCAGAAACCAGTCCTACAGTTTGACCTTGTTGTTGCAAACCAAAGTTTGAGCGACGGGAAATCCTGAATGCGAAAGTATTCTGTGCAATGTGACAAAACCACAGCCAATGAAAACAGATTTGACGTCGAGACAGTATGTAGTAAAATTTTGGAGCAACTGTGGGAAATGAGAAATCGAATCTATTCAAGATAGAAGAAATGATCATGCCGCTCATCACTTCCTGTGGTTGTAAATGACTTCTAAAGAAATGACTTGATAACCTGATGCTGTTTCTACTGAAAAAGGATTACAATTATTTTACTGCTGCAATATAATATTGCAATACCAGTATTCTCTGATTTATGTGTGATAACAAGATAAGAGATCCCCCCTGATGGCACCTGTTAGTGTTATTTTTGAAGTTAGTCAGCATCTGAAAATATCAACACACACTCTCACACACACACACACACGTGGCTTGACTTACTGTCAGAGAACTTTTAAACTGGTTGTGCTGGTCAGACAGGTCCGGGTGTGAGAGGCTGGAAGTGGGAGTGTGTTACACACTGGAACTTGTGTCTTTTTCTGTCTGTCTGATGCTAGTAATGGAAATAAATGCATCATCCTTACTTCTGTGACCATACGCTAGTTGTAGTTTAAAAGTAGTGTCTTTTTTTGGCGCTCATGCACTGAAAAGACTAGTGGCGGACTGACTAGAGTACATACACAGAGGCTTTTGACTTGAGCCAGTAAATAACCACCTAGCAACTGCTTAGCACAGTTATGAAGCACTTTTAACACCTTAACAACTGCATGACAACAGCTTGGCATCGCAGTGGCATGTTGTGCAAAGGCAAACACCATTTTTTAGCTGTACACAGAGCTTTGGGCAAGGAATTGGATGCAAAACAACCCCAAAGCAATGCATTCAAACGAAAGAAATCATAATGTAATGTTAGACGCTGTCTTTAATCTTCAACGTTTATTTCAAGAACCCTGAAACCCTGAGTTTTTCAGCAACTCCTTCTCACTTTGTGTTCTGCATACATTACATGAACAAGTGACACATCGCAGAAACCAGAAACCTAAAATTATCTCTGATGTGCCAGAATTTCTTCCTCACTACATAATGAATAGGCAGCTACAGGAAGTAATTAACTTCAGTCAAATATTGAGTCTGCATCATTTAAGGAAGATTAGTGTATCACAACTATTAATAATTACTGTTAGTGTTGCTATTGCTCATACTCCTTTATTTATTGTGTTGTAAACTATCAGACTTACAGAATATTATCGAGACCTGCTTTTTTACTCTGAGATAATTAATATTAGGTAGAATTTGATGCCTCTGACTACATGAATTTAAGCACTTTCCAGCAATTACCCCTGAATGCTATGGGATTTTATGATATTTCTAAAATACTCTAAAATTCCTAATTAAAAAAGTTTGGGGTCTGTAAGATTATTATTTTTTTTTATTATTTAAGGCTCTTATGATAACCAAAGCTGTGTTTATTTAAGTAAAAATGCAGTTACAGTAGCAAAATTGTAAAATTTTATTACAATTTTAAAAAATGTTTTCTATTTGAATACATTTTAAAATGACATTTTTTAGCACCATTACTCCAGGCTTCAGCGTCACGTGATCCTTCAGAATTTGTTTTTTTTTAAACCAACCTCAACCTTTGAATGACGTATTTTGAAGTGCTTGTTCAAATTATTTCTTCCATTACACAACTAGTTTAGATTTTAGTCTCACACACTTATTTTCACCAACTCACAGTTTCCTTAGAAGCAGATTCATACTTACACATATTTTCCTGCAGACACTTAGTCTCACAGCTTTGAAGGAAGATCCCGACACACACACACACATTCCTGTGTGCATTCCACTGCACATCTGCTTGTCTGTCACTTTTATTAGTGTATTTGTTGGCCTGTTTCTGTTGAGTTGGCTCAGAGTTACACTATTGTTTGCCTTTCTGAGTAGGAGTACAAAAAAATGTGTGCATACAAATACGGCTTGCCTCAATGCACACACACACACGCGCGCGTTTATATGTATGTTACATTAATTAATTGTACTGTATATTATAAATGTATTTGGTACCGAATAATTACCTTAGACTCTTCGATTTAAGGTGTGATAGTAGTATGGTAATTTTTTTGTACGATTATTCATATCCGTAGCACGCCAAAGGTCGGAAAACACCATATTGCTCAATTCCGCCTTCAGTTCCTTTCCTGAAGCTGTCAAGCCTGGGCCGACAGGTCAGTTCTGGGAATGCCATGCAATGCTGGAATAATCCAGGGCGGAAAATAGTACGTGTTGTGTTATCAGGAAGGGAATGCTGAGAAAAAAAAAATGTGGGAGTAATGTTATTTCCTGGAATACAGTGGAGTGCTGTGGATTGTGTTCACGGGGTCTGGGTGGGAATACGCTGGATGTTGAGAGCTAAGGGAAGCAAGAACCCAAAACACGTTTGGCATCCAGGGCTGTGGTGCCAAGATGTTCCTCCTCTCCATTTCAAGATCCTAAAATGGGGCTGTGGAGATCCTGGTCTGTGTCAGGACATGTCAGGACATCCCTCGACATGTAAACAGCTCCAGCGGGTCACCTTTTGGCCACTCTCTTGCTGCTCCCATGCAGTTTTTCTTAATCTTGTGATAGCATTACTTATGCTCGCATGTTCACAAAGGCTGCATTTTATGATCAAAAATACAATAAAAACAAATATTAGGAATATATTTACAATAATCATTTTCTGTTGTAATATGGATGTAATTTAATCCTGTGATGGCCAGTTAAAAAGAAATGGATAATATATAAAGAATATAAGCATATAAAATAGTATAATTATATAATTAAATTATAAAATAGAATAATTTAAATGTAAAATAGAACATCTGATCAAATAATAAGTTAGAATAAAATAAATGTGTTTATTCAATTTATATAATCATAGTCATACTATTTTAGTAAATATAATAATAATAAAGTAAATTATTTTTACTTTATTTATAAATTATTAAAGTAAAACAAAATAATGATCATATTGTAATTTTAATTAATATAAAAGTTTAAATATCAGTTAACTATTGTAATATATTTAAAAATGTCATTCATGTTATTGTAAAAGCCGAATTTACAGAATTAAAATGGTCCACACTGGATTAAATATATCAATAGATTTTAACATATTATAATAGACTCAAATAATTATAATAAACATATTGTAAGGCATCTTAAGTTTATTTTTTGACATTAGATTTAAAATAAGTATTATATTTGTAATTATATAATAATTAATGAATATATGTTAATGTGTAATTTATTCCTGTGACCATTTCTCCTGTCTTTAGTGTCACGTGATCCTTCATAAGAAACATTTCTCATTAATAGCCTGTTTTGATCTTAATTTTTATTCTGTTTCTCAGTTTCTTCCTCTTGCATAACTCACCAGCTCAGAGGTACACGTTGTTCCTTACCGGCTGAAAGTCAGTCGTGAGTCATTTTGGCCTCTGCTGATTGGTCCGCCGTAGAAAGCCTTTTTGTTCGGTGACTTTTGTGTCAGAAAAACAGCGACAAAGCAGTCACAATTCACAGGAACACAATAGTAAGTGTGCGTTGAGGCGTCAAAAGGGCATGAGTCACAGTTTCTGAAGCACTGGATCTTGTGAGTGTGGGAGACACAGCTATTTTTGGGAGTCTTTGTTGGGTGTAAGTGGGAAACACTGAACAGTCAATGGCAGAAGTGCTCTTTTAACTCCTCCGATGAAAAATCTGTCAGGTGCTCTGGTTTTACCTGGGCAGGGAGCCATCAATGCTATGAGAGCCGAGATACGCAGCAACATACATGCTTTGAGATTTTCCTTTCTGCTCTGTGTGAGGGTGAGGCAGTCCGTCCCATTGAGTCACTGGTACCATGCAAATATTCTTAAAGCAGCATGCAAAAGTTATGGAAATCAGACCGACTTTATATCACTGTGGAATGTGCCGTAAGGGAAACGCTGGAACATGTGCTTGTGCTGATACACACATCTCTCCCTCTCTCTCTCTCTCTCTCTCTATCTCTCTTTTCTTTTTCTGTGCATTCACCTGCTTTCTTCTGCCTTATGCATACATGTCCTGCTATTGATTTAAACAGCGTCATCATTAAATCAAAACGATGTAGGGCGACCGGGGCTAGTTGCTGCATTAGGAAGTCGTCACAATCTCGGTAAATGAGTTTTGTTAAAGCTGTGACGAATAATTGTCACACCCACCCACACATAAAATGAAGCCTGTTTTTGGATCAATAATGTTTTTGCATTGTGTAACAGTATTTTTGTGATCGTTTGCATTGTAAACCCAGAAATTTCTGTTCTATTTCTTATTTCTGTATTTGTATTACATCATTATCTTTTAATAGCTCTAATGACACAAAGACATACATAGACATAGAATGTAATGAGAATTATATTACAGTTTTTTTAACTGCTTACACTCAAAATCTTTACGTAATGAAACCTGACAAACACACACTTAAAAAAAAGCATGCTAATTTTCAGTCTTTAGCTCAGTTTTTAACTTCATAAAACACTTTTTGCAAAGCATAACACATAATTCTGTATGTAACACAAAAACAATTAACAGGAATTGATATTACGCCAAAGGTGTACATGTTTGCTTTTGAGGTGTGTTTGTGATATTTTGCTTCATTTTGCGTGAGGTGTGATGCATTTTGCATTTTGTGTGTGCAGTTCTTGGATTTGCGCTAAAAAAGGTGCTAAAAATTCAGCTTTGATCATGTAAATAAATGACATTTTGCAATAAATTCAATTCGAATTATTGAGTCTAATTTCAAAAAAATAAATGTATTGTTCTATTTCTGAATTATTTGTGTATTTTTCTTTCTAATAATGAATGTGGCTGTCTCCCTGTCCGTCCAGAAGACTCGGTGTTGTCTTCCACGGGCCCCGCCCCCATGGACCTGCGAGTGGGTGAGCGTCTGCTGCGTCCGGGTTCGGACCCGGCCTTCCTGTCCTCTCTGCACCCCCCTCTGCTGATCGGCCCCTTCAATACACAGCACTGCTCCCAGTACAGCCAGCAGCAGCTGCAGCACATACAGGTGCAGTCAAAGACACCCATCACATACAAAACTATTAGTCTGAAAGAAAATGAGGTAACACTTTATTTCAAGGTGTCATAATACAAGGACTCAATAGTAGCCGTTGTACTTGCGTGAAATAAAATGCGCTTATCACCTAACTAAGTTATGGACCAGCCTGTAATTACAGTTTGTAATGGTGTAGATGTAACGGACAGCTACTGTTACGCGTTTGTTACAGACCGAGTCTGTTACACAGATACTTGCACTTAAGTACAATCTTGATGCACTTTATTTTAAGTAGCTTATGCCTGCGTAATATTCTGTGATTGTAATGTAGTTAGAAAGGTATTACATTTATTTAAGCGGTGTACTAATGGGGTAAATCAAACTAAGGTCCAGCTAGATATGGTTTACAATTTAGATGCACATGAAGTACACTTAAGTACAGTCTTTGTTTTAAGTAGCTTATGCCTGTGTAATATTCTTTAAATCTATTGTAACAGCAGCTGTCTGTTACATCTACATAACAACAGTTCCATAACTTAGTTACATGATAAGTACATTTTGTTTTATGTAAGTACAACAGCTATGACTAAGTACTAACTAGGTAATTACTCTGTATTATGTACCCCTTAAAATAAAATGTGTCCGAAAATGAACCTTATTTACAGCGTTACCACCTGTAATCCATAGCATCAGGCAAACTATTTCCTGCTAACTGTTTTTTTTTTCTGTTTCTTTTCAATTTGAGCCCAATAGGACAAAAATATGATTTTATGGTTTGGGTTAGTTTCTTTTACTAATGCATATTTAGTTGGTTTTACACCGGTGTACAGAAATTTCAGAGCCTAGTTAATATTAGATCAGCTCATTTTTACCTGGACAGTGAGCTTAAAAGCAGCTTATCTGTAAACGGTTGCTAAATTGATGAACCAAAAGATGAAATTTTTGTTAACACTTTATAATAAGGTTGATTAGTTAACATATGCTAGGACTGAACAATGCATTAGTTAATATAATTTCAGCACTGACTAATGTGTTACAGTATTAGTAAAATCACAAGTTGTGCTTGTTAACAGTAGTTAAGGCTCTGTATTAACTGACATTCACATTAATAAATACAGTAATATATGTGTTGATCATTGTTCGTTCATGTTAGTTAACACATTAACTAATGTTAACAAATGACACCTTATTGTAAAGTGTTACCAAATAGATTTATTAACCAGATTTCTTTTATGAATGAACCCCGATATATACTGTATATATATATATATATATATATATATATATATATACATATGTATATATGTGTGTGTGTATTTACTTAATGAGCTTGATATGCTAATCAGCATTGTTATGAAATGTTCTCCCGGTTTCACAGACAAGGCTTAAGCTAGCCACAGACCAAAATGCATGTTTGAGCTGTCTCAACTGAAAATACCTTGTTTTGACATATCTTAAAATATGTCAGTGTCATTGTTACTATGTTAGTTAACACATCAACTAATGTTAACAAATGACACTTTATAATAAAGTGTTACCAAATAGATTTATTTCACACCTGCAATATTTTCTTCCAAAGCGTTTTTGTAAAAGTAGCTTAAATATCTTAATTTAAACTAAGGCCTAGTCCTAGCTTAAGCTAAGCCATGTTTGTGAAACCGGGCCATTATGACTGATGACTCCTGTTTCTATAGTCATATAACATGGAGCAGCAACTACGAGACCAGGAACTAGCGAAACAACAGCTACATCAACTTAAAAACAAGGACAAGAGTCAACAGAGTGAGTGACACACACACACAGTGACCCTTCAATATATGCTGTTCACAGACTTACTTAACTAATATAGAGTAAATGTCTAAATGAATGACTAGTGGTCACCAAACATAGCATGCTAGGTTAGGGTTGCTTTGATTGAGATTGAAATGAGATTCCGTTTTTGCCATTTCATGACTGAGATCCCTTTAAAATGAAGCACTTGGGTGATCGATCACTCCAGTGTCACTAGTATGCATATAAGAAAGAGGTTGACATTTAAGTGTGTCTCAGTTAGAATCAAACAGGTGCCGGGAACAAGTAGGTCGTGTTGTGCAGTTTAAATGAACAAGAATTTCACTCGATTTAAGAAATTTACTTAATCGACTGAGAAAAGGAGTTTTACTTTGTGCCAGTGCCCTTTTCAATAGTAGCTCAACTGAAACAGGCTGCCTCAGGAAATAGCTCTGAGAGTAAAAACAAAACTTTGTGGTTGAAAACACATGGGAGGAGTCTGCTCAGAACATGGGAACCCTGTTGTTCTATAAAGGGTATGCACTGTCTCTGCCAGTTACTGCAATCACAGATCATGCCATGCTATACCATACAACGCCACAGGCTTTCTGTAGACATACATGAATGGATGGATGGTAAAAAAAGTGTGACGTATCTCATGGCACTGAATAGTAGTTAACATATCTGCATTTGATGCTTGTAAAGAAAAATTGAACGATAGATCGAGATCACTGAGCTCTTCATAAAGACCATTCTTCGCAGATGTTTGTAAACATAGGATACATGGCTAGAGCTTGACCTGCTCAAACACCTACATTCACTAATTAAGAGGTGCATCCCAATACTTTAATTAAGAGGTGCATCCCAATACTTTATGCACATACAGTATAGTAAAGTACAGACAGACAGACAGACAGACAGACAGACAGACAGACAGACAGACAGACAGACAGACAGACAGACAGACAGACAGAC
>JAUMHG010000072.1:2564637-2580156 GCA_032359395.1 Enteromius anoplus | reverse complement strand
ACAGACAGACAGACAGACAGACAGACAGACAGACTGACTGACTGACTGACTGACTGACTGACTGACTGACTGACTGATTGATTGATTGATTGATTGATTGATTGATTGATTGATTGATTGATTGATTGATTGATTGATTGACTGATTTGCACTTTTGCCCTCAGCGTTTCTTTAGCAGAACTGTGTGTGTGTTCAGTACAATTGCTCTATTGTGATCATGAGCGTCTCCACACAATACAGAGCTGTGTCATGCTGCACAGTTTGGTCACGCTGGCAAACATTCATAGCACTATTGTTGTTGTTTATTCACTGAATGAGCAGTAATTATGCTGTTGAATCATGTTAGACAACAACCTCCTGCCATCAGATGTGCTATTAGATAAACTGTGCATTAAGCAGATAATGATTTGTTGTAACAATCGGTGCTTTAAAGATAAATTATTCATTAAATAACACAGTCCCACTTTATATTAGGTGGCTTTAACTACTATGTGCTGTATTTACATTTAAATTAATCATTTGATACAATGCACTTACTATGTAGGTAAATGTTTTTAAATTGCACTTATTTTTAAATGTACCAATATGTAGTTACATCTGTTATTGCATTTATAATTTCACTGTTAACCCGTCTCTTACATATTGTGCTTATTTTTTTGATGTAAGTGCATAGTGTTTAAGGTCACCTAGAATAAAGTGTGATCAAAAACGCATTTCCTCAACAGAAGTGTGTAGGTGATGCACAATGATAATTCACTGCAGCTGGAGTTTTATATGTTTTTTTATCCCAGCTAATGCTATGACTGTTGTGAGAGAAAGCACCTGCAGGGAGGTAAAATTAATCGCTCAGCGCAAACAGTAACCGTGTCAATATTGACCATATTGGTTAGAGGCAGGGTGACATAGCCGCCACATATTGGCCACTCTGGAAGGACAGGGAGGCACTGAGTCAACATACAGTTTCCTTCCCTCGACCTCGCTGCAACCTCAGACACAGCTCCACAACACTCCATAGAAACATCGCTCATTTTTCTGTGGGAGAAAGTGCCTTTGTAAAACTAAATTAGGTCAGTGACTAGTGATATCAGATTTGCTTTTTTAGGTTACTTATCATGGCATATTTCAGGGCCAACTAACTATTGCGATTAATCGCATCCAAAACAAAAGTTTTTGTTTACGTAATATATTTGTGTGTGTGCTGTGTAGTTCTAAAATACACCTCCTGGTGCTACCTGGACACATAATAAGTGATTAACCCAAGATCATGGGGTGTTTCGGGTCTTTAATCGGCAGGTGACCCAGTCAGGGGGTGATCAGTACCGATTTGTGTCCTACTCCACGGATCCCCCCTCCGGATTCACAGCCATATTGAGGCTTTCTCTGCCGTTTCTATGATGTTCTTGATGGCTCTTCTGCACATCTGACATTTTATTCCAAGAAGTTTGAGGGTTCGGTGCAATGATTGACCAGCAAAACCCCGGCACCCCACCTCCACTGGTTCACTACAGGCTTTCCATCCTTCGCTCCAGCACTCCATCACCAGCTCGGCGTATTTGGCACTCTTGCGCTCATGTTCCTACTCAATTCGGCCTTCCCAGGGTACAGTAAGCTCTACTAGAACCACTTGCTTTGTTAACTCTGATGTTAACACCTTGTCTGGGTGGAGTGCGGTGGCTGAAATGTGTTCTGGAAACTTGAGCTGTCTTCCCAAATCGACTTGGAGCTTCCAGTCCCTTGCAGTGGTGAGAAGCCCTCTGGAAGAATTTGGCTACTGTTGTGCCTTCTCCCCAGCTCTGACGAAGGGGATGGACTGTTTGAGGGTGTGCTGGTACTTGCTGTACTTGCTGATGTGTTCCAAAGAGCCACTTCTCTGGCACAACTGGCATGCCGGAGTGTCTGCTTAACCCCAGCGATGCAGGTTGCTTGGACATGGGAGGACATCATACACCGATTGTATGAGGAACTTGATTGCAGGGGTTTGAATCTCCAGAGCTGAGGTCAGGTAATTTTCCACTGTTCAGCTTGTTCCCACCTTGTCCAGGCACCTTGCTGGTATATGCCAACCATCTTCCTTCGGCGGCCTCCACCTCTGCTCGTATCTCATCCTGCACCATTTGACGTTTCTCCCTTCCTCTGACTTTGTCGCAGCGGGATTTAGAAAAGCTTCCAATTCCTTCGCGACCCACTGCCAGATTGCCAACCAATATGCTGTGCCTCTGCTCTATCAAAAGCTTCCTGTGCCTTCCACTTCCTTCCCGTTTTCACCAGGAATCCTGCTGTAGCTGCTTTCGCATCAGAGGAGTCGCGGTTCATCATCACCTCTCTGCCATGCGTGACCTTGAATTCCTCCGACAAAACAATGATAGAAAGCTGCAACGTGGTGGAATGCCCTGTAAAGGGCAATGCTGCTAAGGGACCGAGGGAGCCCAAGCCACCTCCGGAGAAACTGGCTGATGTTTCTTTACAGCGTCTTCACAGTTGTCAGGAACCTCGTAGACAAGAAGCCTTGGCAAGAATCGGTGATGGTACATCCAGGCTTTGAATTTTCCTGGAAGCCCCGACTTGTCAACTACTGTGAGCCAGGATGTTAAGTCCCTCTTGGTTTGCTGGAGTGCATCTGAATCCCTCAAGGAGCTGTTAAAAATCTTGCCCAGGCTCTTCACAGGTTTTTCATTCACCATTGGAATTGGTGTCCCTCCTATGGCAAAGCGGAACCGGTCGGCCACTCTACCTTTCTTCAGGACTAGAGACCTGGACTTGGCAGGCTTAAAGCTCATCCTTGCCCAAGCAATAAGTCGTTCGAGCCCCTGGAGGAGCCATCTACATCCAGGCACAGAGGTTACTGTCACCGTGAGATCATCCATAAATGCTCTTATGGGGGGCTGCTGAGTGCCAGATCCTGACATGGGCCCTCTACACTCCACCTCAGCTGACTTTACAATCATGTTACAATCATTGCCAAGTGGATGTTAATGATCCTGATGTCACTCTGAATCGGAAGTTGTCATAACAGTCCAGAATGAGGTTTTGGATGGACTCTGGAACATGATGCATTGCCAATGCTGTTTCCACCAATTTATGTGTTTAGAATATAAATTATGTGGAATTATATTCCATTATATTCGTATATATATTCCATTATATTAACAGCAAAACTGAAGTAAAGTAATGAACATGAATTAAATAAAGAATTAAAAGTTATATTATTGAAGAAATATTCAAAATTAAATTAATTTAAAAATAACATCAATATACGTTACATTGCCTATTCTTTTTAATAATGTGGTTTGGCATTATTTCATTAGCTGGTTGTATTGATGGAGGGCCACACTCTCTGAAAATATTAAACTGAAAAAGTGAGAATGCTTTATTTGCTTTTAATTGGCTGGTTGTGTTGATTGACAGGTGCTGTTGCCAGTGCGTTGGTGAAGCAGAAACTGGCCCAAGTGATTCTGAAGAAGCAGAAGGCGGTGCTGGAGAGGACCAACTCCAACCCTCTGAGCAACCCGTCCGTCGCCTACAGGTGAGAAACAGCTCTCAGATCCAACCATAATGGTTAAAGTCCTCTTGATGAGTACATGCTTTTCTTCACATCTTAAAATAAAGGTCTTCCCACAGGGAGTTGGTTCCAGATCCCAGCGCTTCTGTACAGCCGCTCCTGCCCTCCACAAAACCAGCTCTCAGCGAAGGGCCTGACGAACCACCCCTGAGACGAGCGAGTAAGTCACCGTCACACAAACATGTAAACTACATCACATGACGGTTCATTCCTCTATATACAGATGAGCTGAGAATGGGCGGGATGTGTGTGGAAGCGCCTCGCTTTGCTCCAGGCAGTGATCTGTTAACAAGGCCTTGCGTAACTTCTCATTTAACTCTGAAAGACACTCCCCTGTGTGTCAGCCCACAAGCAAAATTATGTCATAATAACTCTGACTGGACATCCAGTTACTCGCATGAAGCCGCGGAGTTTAGAATTGTTTGTTCTGCTTTTTTAGTGCTAATCATCACTGGATGTATTGCTCATGCTTTCATGGGTTAGGGATTTGCTCTAAACATGTAACTAAAAGTCTGTTCACCCCAAACACAAATTTTCAGTACAAAAATTCAGCCCAGTTTTTTACATTTAATGCATATTTTCAGACCAGTGCAGATAGACCGGGGGGAAATATATAAGAAAATAAATCAAATTAATTTTAATAAAATGAAAATGCTAATGTACTTTCTGACAGTTGGTGGGAAATAAATAAATTAGAATTATAAAATTAAATTAAAAAATAAAAATGCATATTCAATTTCACATCAGTAAAAAAAAAAAAAAAAAAAAATATTATAACATTAATAATAATAAATTAATAAAGACTATGAATAAAATGAAAACAAAAATCACAGTCAGTCAGTGAAAAGGAAATGAAGAAATAAAAATAATAAAATTAAAATCATAAGGAAAATGCAAGTTCTCTCTCTGACAGTAGGTGGCGCTTACTTAAATTTACATGTTTGTACCAAATACCTATCTTGATATGAACAGGCCTCAAGTATTAAACTTTCAGGTTTCATAAACATAAATGCTAGATATGCATAACAATGCAAAGTACTTTAGATGAACCACTCTTTTACTTTACTAAGTTGTATGTACAATAAAAAGTGCACAAATCATAATCATCTATGTATAGGGACCAAAATTCGATTCTGGAGACATTTTTTAACTCATTACAATGAGCATTCATCAGAAAAGGTTAAATTGTGACTCTATCAGTCTTAACTTTTTGCAGAAGAACGAGTTTTCAAGTAGCCCTCGAGAGAGTTTCCAAATACTTGACCTGTCCACTTCAAGATCGCTTTGTACTCGCTGGTCAAATGAGGAAGCGTTTAACATGATGCTGCACAGAGCCATGTCATTTACTGGTAAAGACGAGTAAGCACAGCTGAGGAATTACAGATCTCAACACGTCTGCTGCCAGAACTGCTGTTTTTACAATGACAAAAACAATTAGCAGGAAGTAAAGAAGAGATTTCAGAACCACCTTCTTTTCTGAACCAGCAACAAAAGCACAGAACTGTGACTGTGAGGGGAAGTAGATGCTGCGTTTGCATATACTGTAAGTAGTTGCAGGTCAATAGGCGAGTAAAACAACATCGGAATCAGCTAATTGCTGGGTTATATCAATGAGGCGTCGAATAGTTGGTCTTAAAGCACACCCAAAAATTAAAATGTGGACATAATTTAGGCCTACTCACCCTGGTGTTTTAACCACAGAGGTTAATGTTTTTATGAAACCTTGAGATTTCTGTCAGTTGACATAAAAAAATATATATATAAAAATGTATTTATTGCCACTGTAAAAAGCATCTCCCATAGTTTCTAAAACATAAACGTTTCTTAGTATCTTCCATCTATTTTGTGTGTGAGTGTGTTATTTGTGTGTTTGTCTCGAACTTTAAATCTCAGCTGTTGATGTGCGGTTATTAACAGCCCGTAGCTCGGTTGTTTGTTGTGGTTATGCCGATTTTATTTTATGTATATTTCCATCATGGATTGTTACTTTTTAAAGAGCACATTGATGACACATCAACACAGGCGCGTGCCGCAAATAAACTACAACTGAACTTGCAACAGTACAGCAAACTTGTTGACAGTTAACTAAATGACCAGTTAAAACTTCCTTTTGGTCACGCTGTTGTTGTTCTGTTGTTGTTGTTGCAGCCTCAGAGCCCAACCTGAAGGTGAAGCACAAATTAAAGAAGCACCTGAACACCCGGAAGAGCCCGCTGACCCGGAAAGAGAGCGCGCCGCCGGCCGTCAAACACCGCGTCCCTGACACGCTGGGTATCTACAGCACACTGCCTCTGTTTCTTACTGCTACACATTTGCATTTCCATTACATTCAGTCATTAGCAGTCGCTTTTATCCAAAGCCACTTACAAATGAGGAAAGTAGAAGCAATCAAATCAATATAAGACAGGTTTGCAAAAAACATCAATCATTTTTCTTTCTATAGCACTTTTAACAATACAGATTGCAGCAAAGCACTGGACATTATCAAGTAGGAGAACAGAGTGATGGTGATACTGAATATAATGACGAGATTAAACTATTTATTTATCTAATGCAGAGACGGTCTCTGTAGTCAAAACAACAATGATCACTGGAAAGCAGGTGTCAGAGCAGCCAGAGGAGACCCCATCCAAACATAGTTGTAGTTCATGCATCAAGATATTTATCGAGTAATTTGTTTAACATTCACTTCATGTTGATGACTCCATGTGTCGTGCGCCTGGAACAGAATGTTCTTTAACTAGAAGGTTAGTTACTTAAATCGTGTTGTAGTAACATTTTCAAGTTAAAAGTAGTTAAAAAAAGAGAATCGGTCAAATGTTCCAAATGTTGTTTTTTTTGCCATATCGCCCAGCCCTAATTAAAGCACACATCATTGATGAGGTTCATTCTCGTGCTAGGCAGTATGTTTGAGCTTCTGTGAGATCCAGTTAGGTTTGTTCTTGTGCATCAAGCAAGTGTGACTGAGCTTCTGTTTTTGTCTGCTAATCAGTGTATATATGTGGATAAATTCAATTTGTTATTCGGTCATATAAAGCAATGGAGTTTTTATTTTTAGTAAATTTGAACTACATGCACAGATGTGCCTCCCATGTTTGACAGTGACAGTGTGTGTTTCTCTCAGATTCGTCCCCCAGCAGCAGCAGTACTCCAGTGTCCGGCTGCAGCTCTCCAAACGACAGCCTGCCCAATGAGAACGGCGTGCTACCCGCCACCGCCAGCCTGTCCCACGAGGTAACTGTCCTCACACTCCTCACTGTCTCAGAGGTGTATCTTGGCTTTCTCATGATGGGAAGTTCTGGTAACACAATTATAATTCCTAACAATTATGGAAAATGTCTCATTATGTAATGACGTAGTCAGTCTGTACAGTTTAAGTATTTAGCTTCTCCCTTTTTCCTTTTTTTTTTTTGTTGTTGTGGAGAGGGACAAACTCACAATCACACACACACACACAGAGGCATGATGGGACGGTTTTATATAGGAATAGTTCACCCAAAAATGAAAATTATGCCATTTGAGTCGATCCAAACCTGTATGAATTAACTCAAAGGAAGATATTCTGAAAAAAGTTTGTAATCAGGCTGTTTTGGGTCACTATTGACTTCCATTTTTCATTTTTGGGTGGACTATACCTCCAGTCGGAGTTGTTTGTTCGGGGCGTTTGTTGAGAAAGCGTGGCTCAACAGGGCTTGTTTCCTGCTTTGCGCCGCCCTTTGGCATAATGACATGTTTTAAACAAAGACACTGGAGAAGGACAGCTGCAGGCAGCTGCCAGGACACCCAATCTCCCGTTTCCATCCCAAGCCTCCTCGTCTCCTCATTACTCCATTTTTGGGCTTGCATAAATGCACATCTCTCTGATGGGTCGCACGCAAGAGGAGATCACAGAGGGTGTTTAAAACTTTTTTTATTAAGGGTCAGTATTTTCATCATGGAAGATAATATCTGGGGCAATTTAGAAACATTTATAATTGCCTTTTCCTTTTCTCTCAAAATCCCTAATCAACAAAATATAATTATTTCTTCATCTGAATATATTTTCAGTAGGAACCAGTTATCAGTCGTTGCTGATTAGCATGCACATTAATAACATATTGGCTGTTTATTAGTACTTATAAAGTACATATTAATGTCTTATTCTGACCATATTGTAGATCCCTTAACCCTACCTCATACCTAAACTTAACTACCTTACTTTTACTACCTTAATTAATAGTTATTTAATAGTAAATTGGTCCCAAAACTAATATGTGACCAAATGTTAAGGCTGATTATAATAAAACAAATCAACATCAAATATAAAGCTATAAATAATTATATGCATAAATAATGCTTTGCTGATATATATATATATATAAGTATATATATATATACTATATATTAAGATGTATTTACAAAACAAGATGATTTTAGTTACTTTTCATAAAAAATAAATAATATTAGGAATTTTAACCTAAAACTAGGCCTACTGTGTAATAGTAATCAAATATTTTACATTATGAAATACTGATATAAAAAAAAACATGCATTCACTTTTAATAAACTATC
This sequence comes from Enteromius anoplus, assembly GCA_032359395.1. Lineage (NCBI taxonomy): Eukaryota > Metazoa > Chordata > Actinopteri > Cypriniformes > Cyprinidae > Enteromius > Enteromius anoplus. The sequence continues at coordinate 2,572,046 of JAUMHG010000072.1, read as the reverse complement.
AATAAAATCTCGTAATTTGCTGCTTTTTAGTAGTTAGTGTGGTAGTTAAGAGTAGGTATGTGGTAGGACATGCATTAATATGTGCTTAATTAGCACTAATAGACGGCTAACAATCTAGTGATATGCATGCTAATAAGCCACTAGTTAACATACCCTAAAATAAAGTGTTAGCGAAAGTGAAATGTTCGCTGTGCAAGGTTTTTGTTTGTTTTTTAGTTTTATATTCCCCCTATAACTCCTGTTACGTTTGTTCCTGGTGTGTGTGTGTGTGTGTGTGTGTGTGTCAGGCTCAGAGGCTGCTGTTGCAGGACGGCTCTTTAGCTCACTTCACAGTGCAGAATCCCTCGAGTCTGCCCACCATCACGCTCGGACTCCCCGCAAACACCAAGGTAACCCAATCAGCATGACAGCCAGTCAGTGATCAGTACTGCAGTTACACTTACAATGAAGTACTTTACGTGTGCTTTAGTTTGTTCGTCAGCTCATCAAAATAAGTTTACTTCTTTCAAATATGACGAAAGATTATTCAAATATAATGATTAAAATATGTAATATTAAAGTTAAATATTTAATTTGACTTTGCAAAATGTTGTTAAAAATAAGTTAGATAAGAAAAGATATTAACTTAAGTATCCTTTTATTTTATTAAATTATTAATATTTTCTGCAAGTACAGTTCTTAAATATCCTTTTAAGGTTTTAAGTTCAGTTTTTTAATAATTTTTCTGTTTATAAAAATAATGACAATACAAATAATGATGTTTATGGATGATAATTGGTCTGTATAATATCTAGCTAAAAAGTAATTTATTTAAAATATATTTATAATAACAAATGGAATTTTGATGGTTTCATATTGTCTTGCATTAGCTATTTACGTTTAGTATTATTTTTTTTAAACCTGTCACAACTGACCTGAGACTATAGAATCACTGTCTAGTACTTCTGCAGGGGTATTGCTAGTACTCATGTGAGTTTGCTCAGTTATTTGAGGCTGTAGGTTGCTCAGAAGCTGGTAGCGTGATGTGAGCTGGTCTCTGCAGGTGGAGAGTGAGCTTGGCTCTCTGAAGCTTGGTCGTGTGCCGGTGGTGTCAGGAGCGTCTCCGGTGCTGGTTCCTCTGGGTATGGAGGAGCAGAGCGGGCAGCTCATGCAGCCTGTCCTCATCCTAGAGCCCTCTGGACTCGTACACACCCCTCTCCTGGCCGGTAAGAGATCTGAACGAGTTTGACTGGGTAGAAATGCTACTGAAGTACTATATGCTTTATGTGTGCGCCATCTAGTGGTCACTGCCTGAAAAGATAGTGACCAATTATTCTCAGGATATAAAATACTTTTATTGTTGTTTACACAACAAAATATATAATAATATACAAATTAATGTACAAAAATATTGGACGAAATAAAAAATATACATTACATTCAAAATATTAGAGTCAGTAAGGGTTATTTTATTTTATTTACTCACACACACATATATATAAACTGTATATATTATAAAAATCTAAAATATTTTTTTTTGTTGCTATGTCACACAATAGGACACAGTAAATTTTCATTTGTGATAAAATAAACAGCACCTTTGAGCATAAGAGATGTTTTTCAAAAACATTGTGTATATATTATGGAAATATTTATTTTTATTATTTATCATATCTATCAGCTTTTTTTTATCAAAAAACATGATATTACTATTATTAGTATTATTATTATTATTATTATTATTATTAAGAAAACCTAAATATAAAAAAAAATTACAATGTAATATTTAAAAAATCAATATATATTTATAATTATAAAAGTTCCTGATATCACATTCATCTATTGTTACATTTAAGCCATTTCGGATCATGTTTATTTTCCATTTTTTGTGATCTCAACTATGTGCCATGATATTTTGATATCTAGCTGGAACATTATGCTTTCATCTCCTTCTGTTTTTATGAAAGTATAATCAGATTTGTCCCTGCTGTTTGTGATCAGTTCCAGGTCTGGGTCCGGTTCCCCTTCAGTTCAGCACATCTGGTCCTCATAAGCCTCTGAGCCGGACCCGCTCCGAACCGCTGCCCCAGAGTCAGCGTGTGCTCCACCCTCACCTGCTCCAGCAGCAGCAGCACAGCGCTCAGCTCCTGGAGAGACTCAAGCAGCAGACTCACCTGGGCAAGGTACACATCGCACCTGTTCGCCTCACTTTACAGGAATAATAATTTTTTTACATATAGGTGCCTGTTCGTTCAACACGTCATACATGTTTGGGGATTGATCCGGATCTCTGTCTGTGTCCCGCAGCTCATGTCGAAATCCAGCGAGAAGCCTCGTCTCAGACAGATCCCGTCAGAGGACATGGACTCCGAGGAGGTGGGGCCATCGGTGGGCGACGCCCACCAGGGCAGGGCGAGGGCGGAGTCTCAGAGGGAGCTAGACAATCAAGAGGAGCAACTCAACCTTCAACACACCCTCATCCTCAACCAGGTTAGACACAAACACCCAACCTGAATAAACATGCATGAGAAGATGTTTTGCTGAGCCAAAAATATCTGCCAATATGTTCAAAAAGTATTTTGATATTCCACTTTAGATATTCTACTAACAGTAAGTAACTTTGTAACTACATGTCAACTAGCAGTCGTTAGAGTATTAGCAGACTGTCTGCTTAATGTCTTCTAGTTATGTATGTGTCTACTTATTCCACTAACCCTAAACCTACCCTAACAATCTACTCTGATAGTTAGTAGACATGTAGTTGCAAATTAATAACAATGTAAGGGACCATTCGTCGTGTTGTGATCAGGCTGTGCTCAAATATCTGGCACAACTGTATAAGAGTGTTGTACTACTGCAGCTTCGTTTGTGGATGTTGGGTTTGTGAGTGTTCCTACGATCCAAGAAGCATCTGACTTGAAAGTTGAAGCTCAAGAATTATGCAAAAGAGGAGGCTTACGACTTCATAAGTTCAATTCGAATAAGAGCGACGTTCTTTCATCCGGGAGCAACAAGTGCCGAACAACTTGATCTTAATCCAGATTCAGTTCTAGTGGAACATGCTTTGGGCATCCGTTGGCGCATTAAAAGTGACACTTTCAGTTTTAATACACATTTGAAAGATAAGCCTGATACACGCCGTGGCATCCTGTCAGTTACAGCTTCTTTTTATGATCCCTTGGTGTCTGTGGCTCCATTTACTTTGAGCGGGAAGTGTATTTTGCAGGAGTTGTGCCACAGAAGTAATGGATAAGATGATTTATCTCCGAAAGACTTGTATCTACGGTGGGAGGAATGGAAGATGGGTCTTCAAAGATTGAAAGAAGTCTCAGTTCCAAGGTGTTATTATCCACATGATTTTGGCAAGACAGTGAGAATAGAATTGCATCATTTCTCAGACGCTAGTACAGTACTATAGGATATGGTGGATGTTCTTACTTGAGGTACAAGAATAACGAAAATAGAGTCCATTGCAGTCTCATCATGGCCAAGGCTAGAGTTGCTCCATCAAAGGTCACAAGTATTCCTCGTCTGGAACTTTGAAATTGATGATGAGTTCTTTTGGACTGACTCTTAAGTTGTTCTTTCATATCACAGTAATGAAGCACGAAGGGTCCATGTGTTTGTGACAAACAGAGTACAGGTCTAATGACAAGAGCACTGATTGTGTGACTCCCAATGAGCGTGAGAGTGCTGCAAAAGCAGTAATAAAACTTGTCCAACAACAGGCATTTAGTCACCTAAAGGTGCTTGAAACTGAAGGAAGTTTTCCCCAATTCAATCCTCTTTTTAACCTTGAACCAATTTTGAGAGATGGTATGCTTTGTGTCGGTGGAAGACTTCAGCATTCATCTCTTAGCGAAGCATTTAAGCGCTCTTATGTTTTGCCAAAAGATGGTCATATCACAGCTTATTTTACGGCATTACCATTCTCAAATATGCCATCGAGGCAGAAGCCAAACTCAGATGGAGCTCAGAACAAATGGCTTTTAGATTCTCAGCTGTAGCAATGCAGGAATATGAGGCGTCCAGTTGAAGAGCGGCGCATGGCTGAGCTGCCTAAAGAGCGAGTTGAAACATCTGCTCCTTTTACGCATTGCGGAATGGATTGTTTTGGACCTTTCATAGTCAAAAAGAATCGCAAGGAGTATAAAAGTCTTTACTCTGGAGATTTCTACGGATTCTTTTATCAATGCCCTGCGGTGTTTTATTAGCTTAAGAGGAGCTGTGTGCAAACTCTATTGCGATCAACGTAGGAATTCCATTGGAGCCAGCAACGAACTAAAGGAAGCACTTGAACAATGTGATAACCAGGCTTTGCAGACATTCTTGGCTGAGAAACAGTGTGAGTTTGACTTCAATTCCCCATCGGCAAGTCATGCTGGTGGTGTTTGGGAGCATCAAAAACTGTATGCACCATTCGAAATGAATTGAGCGTTGCCTTGGCTCAAAGTTGGGGCCATGTCCAGTCTTAACTGTCATCCTCTATCAGTGGATGGAATAAACGATCCTAGTTCTCTTGAGCCTTTAACACCTAATCATTTGACTTTAGTATCCGGTTGAACAATTTTGGAGTCGGTGGAAAGTACCTTCTGAACATCTCCGTGCGATAGAAGTGGCATGTGGTACGGCGCAATCTCAAGGTGAATGACAAAGTTATGATAAAGAAAGACCATTTTCCTTCAAATCAGTGGCAGTTAGGAAGAATCCTGGAAACAACGAAGGACAGTGATGGATTAGTGCGATGAGTGAAGGTTCTCCGTCTGCACTTTCGATTATAGAAAGACCAGTTCAAAAGTTAATGCTCCTGCTTGAAAGTGAAAGATGCAATGCAGTAGAAGATTAAAGCATATACATTTGGGAGTTTAACTTAATCATGTTCACAATTTCATGCTTCCTTGGATAAGGGGGATTATTTAATGGCCCTTATTATTTAAAATCTTTTATCGAGATTGTATATATATATATGTATATCATGTCATGATTGGTGGGAGTGTAAGGGATCGTTAGAAATGTTGTAATCATGTTCCTTATGTATTATTTCTAGATAATATTTCTAGATTTCTCAGACACCGTAGGGGCATTTACTGTCACATTTGGACAATGTAATGCATCCTTACTGAATAAAAAAAAAAAACATCTTATTTTTTTTTTACATTTAAGTATGTTTTTTCCTCCAGTTGTCATTTACAATAGTATCGGTGTTTTATTTTTAAGTTTGTTTGATATTCTCATTATTATAATTTCATTATTCAATATAATTTCCATTAGAGGCTTATTACTCTGATACAACAAAAATTTAATACAAAACAAAAAATAGTTCATTTTAATTTAAATATCTTTAGAGGTGAGGTGTAAGTACCATTCATGTGTCATTTACTGTATCATAATTTTACATAATTTTTTTTCCATGTGGTAATACTTTGTCTTAAAACATACTTAAGAGTATTAGCTGCTGGATAGTTCATTCATAAAATATGCTTTCTTTCGCAGTCTCGTCTGTGGGAAACACAAAAGCAGCTCCAGCAGCTGCGCAGACAGACGGCTCACATGGAGACACTGGCGGTGCCCATGATGATCGGCGGCGCTCACCGGCCCCTCTCTCGTACACAGTCGTCTCCAGCCTCCACCTCACTAACGCTACCGGACAAAGCCCTGCCTCTGACCACGGCCCCGGAGCCGCCCCAGAGCCAGCCGCGCTTCACCACAGGTACATCTCCACCAATCACACGGCAGCCTGCAGCAGTGGATACACTTACACTGTCTGTGTGTGTGTGTGCAGGTCTGGTGTATGACTCCCAAATGCTAAAGCACCAGTGTACATGTGGAGACAACAGCAGCCATCCAGAGCATGCTGGGAGAATCCAGAGCATCTGGTCACGTCTGCAGGAAAGAGGCCTCAGGGGCCAGTGTGAGGTAATCACTGCTTGAACTCCCTTTCCTTACCTGAAGGGGGCGCTGAGTAATCTGTCCTACCATTATTTTCAGCATTCTCTTGAACACATTCACATTAAAGGCAGATCATTCATTCACCCCAATGTTGCAACAAACCTGTATGACTTTCTTCAGTGGAATGCGAAAGAATTTATTAATAAAATGTATGTCAATAAGCCTCTGTAAAGCTTCAGCGTGACAAAATATACCATAAAGGTATTACAAAAGTAGTTTCTATCACACATCTGATATATTTGCATTGTGGCCCACTATATTATAGTCTTCTGAAGCTACAGGAAGTAATAGAGCTTAATTTAAGGGGATAGTTCACCACAAAAGTTTCATTTACACACCCTCAAATTTGAGTTTTTACATGTGTTTGATGTGCTTGCTTCCTTTGCAGAGTATTCGGGGCAGGAAGGCCACTTTAGAGGAGTTACAGTCTGTCCACAGCGAGCGCCACGTTCTGCTCTACGGCACCAATCCACTCAACCGCCTCAAACTGGACAATCGCAAACTGGCCGGTAACACATCATCATCACACACACACATGATCCACATCTGATAGATGTGAGTCGACTGCAGCTTGGCCAGCACGGCACCTCATTTTTCAAAGCACACGCACACCAGCACACGAATATAAGCGACTTTCAAAATGACTAAAGGGTTGGAGATGTCAAGCGGCGAATGGGAGAATGACAGTTAATCTGTTTGACGTCACTCTGTGTCCAACAGGCATACTGTCACAGCGGATGTTCGTCATGCTGCCCTGTGGGGGAGTCGGGGTAAGTGAAAACACTCACACACACTCCATAACCTGGCAATAACCCTGCAGGAAACATGTTAGATTGGAAGTTAAGTAGACATGCATGATATGTTGGTGGCTAGTGTATTACTAAATTTATTCTTAGTGCTGTCAAACGATTAATTGCGATGAATTGGAGGCAAATTAAAAGTTTCTGTTTACATAATATACTGTGTATATTTATTATGTAGGCTATATAAATACAAATATTGCATAAATACAAAGACCTACATGTATATATTTAAGAAAAAATGTCTTGTTTATATATTAAATATATGTATATATATATAATGTTACATTTTATTCTGAATGCGATTAATTGCGAGTAATCATTTGACTGCACTAGTATTTACATACAGATAATAAATATACACAGTACACATACATACACTGCTCAGAAAAATAAAGGGAACAGCAAAATAACACATCCTAGATCTAAATGAGTGAAATATTCATTTCAGTAGAACATACTTTATTCTTTATGTTGTTGAATGTGCTGACAACAAAATCACACAATCAAATGTATTAACCCATGGAGGTCTGGATTTGGAGTCACACTCAAAATCGAAGTGGAAAAACACACTCCAGGCTGATCCAACTTTGATGTAATGTCATTAAAACAAGTCAAAATGAGGCTCAGTAGTGTGTGTGGCCTCCACGTGCCTGTATGACCTCCCTACAACACCTGGGC
>JAUMHG010000072.1:2537403-2551119 GCA_032359395.1 Enteromius anoplus | reverse complement strand
TTCTGCCTGAACTCTGACCTGATGATAATCAGTCCATGTAAAGACTTTACAAGACATATGAAGTGCACTGTGGTGGGTTACTGTTTTTTTGTGTTTTCATATAATTGCATACGAATTGTCAAGTTTTAAAAAAGACCCAAAAGCACCATAAAGTATCAGAAATGCAGTCCATGTGACTCAAGCGCTATATTCTTCTATTCTTCTTCTGAAGTCTTCTGAAGCCAGAAATGGACTAAAATTGAATTTGTTATTAACTAACAGTCTTGATATCTGGCCTGGGTTTAGTTGGCGAGATCAAGTGAGAACTAATGAATCATTCTCGGGATGATTCGCGATCATAACAGCAGTCAGAACTATCAACTCACTAGTGATTAATGGTTAATGGGTGAAGATTATCAATATATAAGACTCCAAATTTCCTTATTCCATTTAAGAAAGAATGTAATTTGGGTTTTTAATCGCATGACTATGAGGACATGATTTAACTACGGTTTAAAATTGTGCATAAAGATTTTGAAAGACATCACAGATATAACATTATGTTTTTTATGCATTTTTGGGATGTTTAGGACTATTGTGATGCCCATTGCTCAGGAGTTTTCCCCAGACGTGGTGTTGGTCTCTTCAGGGTTTGACGCGGCAGAAGGACACGCCGCTCCTCTGGGAGGATACAAAGTCACTGCTAAATGTAGGATATTTCCTGAAATATTATCTTGCATAGGAAATAAAAAATTTATATAAAGAGCTTCAAACTGAAATGAATTTATATACATGTAATGTTGTCATTGGTCTCTCTGCAGGTTTCGGTTTTTTGACTCGGCAGTTGATGACGTTAGCAGGAGGACGCGTGGTTCTAGCATTAGAGGGAGGTCACGACCTCACAGCCATATGTGATGCTTCTGAGGCCTGTGTCAGCGCTCTGCTGGGACTGGAGGTCAGATTTCATGCAGAAACAAACACCATCACAAGAATTAATTTCTTATAGCTTTATAATCCTGTTATACCATTGCTGGTAACAAATAGTCAGCACTGTTATGTAAGGGTGTTAACATGACTTTTCTGGCACAATCCTGTATGACGTGCTCTTTGTTTTATTGGAAAAACAAAAAACACCCTTTTTCATCTCGTTTTTTCTCTTAGGAGCCTCTTCCTGAGTCGACTCTCCTGCAGACGCCCAATGCCAATGGAGTGCTTTCACTCCAGAGAGTGCTACAAATACAGAGTGAGTGTCTCTCGCTGCTCTCGTCCCAGTCTGCCTCTAATTATCCTGAAATGCACTGGCTTCCTGGTAGCACACATTTGTTTAATTCTTTGTAATTAATTATAATCACGATCGTCGTTGTTTCACCACATGGTTCCTGCTGAGCCAAAATATTCCTATAAAAACAACGGTATGGGATGCACTACGTGGCGTACACTACCTCTGTCATGCTTTCCGTGGGCTACTGACATTATCTGCCTGCATCTATTTACAGTTTTCAGCATAGTTGTTGGTTAGACTCGTAATTTACATTTTACAACCTGTAGGACTTTGTTTCTTCAGTTGAGAATGTCCAAGCTGCTTTTTTTCTGTTTTACGCAGAATGATCCATACGGTTGAGGTCCAATAAGCATGTTTTATTATTACATTCATTATTATCTATGAGGTCATACAATATTATCTTTATATAACCATTATCTTTCCCTCTGCTATAGTTTTCCAATATCATGGAAACCCTGATTGGCTCACTATCTTCTAACTTTTCTTCGCATAAAGGCTTCAGAATACAGCACACAAGTTGTATGCTGTATTTTGAGGTAAATTATGTCACATTTTAGTCCTGTCTGTTAATTCAGAAATTTCTGTCTCAGGTCAGTATTGGTCATCCCTGAAGCCGTTGATGGGCACAGTGGGGATTTCGTTTCTGGGTGCCCAGAGGAAAGACTGTGAGGAAACGGACACAGTGAATGCGATGGCATCCCTCTCTGTTGGGGTCTTGAGCAACAAAAGGTGAGATTTGATGAAGAAATCTCAGTTGATTCTATTTGCCACTATCTCTATAGAGCTCAATCCTGTTCTGTTTTGTACAGTAAATTTGTTCTGTAATTTCAGTGTGTGACAAGGGTTACCGTTGTTAACTAAAATTCAAACATTGTTATTAAAGGGGTAATCGAACGCGCATTTTCCACAAGTTAATATGACACTTTAGGGTCTTAATGAAAAATCTATAACATGCTGTGTTAAAACTTCTTAGTGGTAGTGTAAAACCACCCTTTTTACCCTCTCGGAAACAGCTCTGTTCACAGTGACCCACTCGGGTGCATGTCCCTTTAAATGCTAATGAGCTCCTCTTACCCCACCCCTTTCTTCTGCAGGGGTGACGAGTTAATTCTCAATTCTCAATCAACAATCATGGGAGGGGCTTGGGTCTGTGAGACATCACACATCCAAGAATCTGAGAATAGCTTGATTTGAGAAAGGGGTTATCAATTATGATAACGCTGGGTGGATTTTATCATTATAAAATTTTCCTGCAGGATTTAGTTTTTGGGCTAATCTGTAATCCAAACCAATTCATGCTGATGTTTTCACGGGTGCTTGTTTCTCTTCTAATCTATGCTTGGCTTCAGAGCTTTTGTTCCGTTCTTGAGCATAAAAACCATATGCTGGTTGTTCGATGCTAAACATAAACCTCATTTTTTGCAGCCTTGCTGACGAACCCATGGAGCACGACCAAGAGTCCCTTTAAACCAGGTCTTTCTGCATCTGAAAGCTGTCCAGCACCAAATGGCGCACCACAACATGTGAATGAGCTGTGCCTCAAGACCAGTAGTGCCTCAGGGGAGGCGTGGCCTCCTCACCATGGCCCCTCCCCCAACACTGACCACCAGCGCAGCGCGGCTAAGCTAACAACCCGCAGCTACAGTTCTGCCGGGGCTCTGGGATCCTCGTCATCTTCTCCATTCACACACCACACAAACAAACACACTAGGACGCATGAGTGTGTTTTTAACATTCACTAAAAGAATGCGCTGAAGGACTCCAGTTCCTCAAATATTCACCTCCTGTGCCTCTAAAGAGACTATTTACTTTAGCTGGAGATGCGAAAGCAGATTTGCAGGAATGTTTGAGGATTATTTAACCTTTTTTAAATGCAGCCCACTTTACTACCCCTGATAAGCGGACTGTGCTGAGAGAAATGAGGGGTTTCTTTGCACCTGGCAACCGCAAAGTGGCTTCACCCTATGATGTCATTACTATTAGCCAATTTAACCACTAAAGAAGAAGAAAACGATCTCGACAACTGTGGGTTTTATCATTCATATATATATATATATATATATTTTTTTTTTTTTTTTTTGCACTGTGCATTCCATAATGTGAACCGTGAAATTTTCCAAACCTCTGGGAAAAGAAAGATTTAATTCTCTATCTAGTTTTACGCTTAGGGTAAGCAAAAAACAGTCGCATTCTTGTCAAGTACAGTTACTTTCTACCTGCATTCCCAGCATGAAGGCTGTAAACTTGAATATTTCGAGATACTTATTTGTACTGATTTTGTGTATCTGATTTAATGCCTCATGTTTTTAAAGGCCAGAGGGACAAACCAGCTATGAGCAAGTTTATTGCACACACCCGCCCTAAAAAAAACACATTTAAATGCCCATATTTCTGTGCACACGTCGCATCCTTAATGACCACTGTAAAGTTAATATCGTGGACACAGGAAGTGCTTAAGCTTTCCCTAGACTAACTGTAAGTAGCTCAGTCTCTTTTTAGACCAAACTAATTTGAATATGATGTTTATATGTGTGAGCGTGTGTATATATCAATCATATCTTTTGTCTGTTCTGTACTCACAATCAAACCTCGATTGATCACAAGCAAAAGTGCAAAACGACATTTGAATGGGCCCTCGAGGCCACTTTAATGGCAGTGTGTGAAATATTTTATAACACAATTGTCTGTAGTTTTCACTGATCTTTGTTGTTTTGGACGAGGTAAACGACCAGCTTGTTAACCTGTGGAGAAGACATGTCTCAAGTTGGTGCGCGGTTAATGATTTTTCTTCATTGCTACGCACTTACTGGTGTGGTTTTTTTCGTTTAGTTTTTTTTACGAGGGATGCATTGTTTTTGGATGGCGTTCTGTTTTCCACAGCCTGCACATAGATGTCTAATTCACACCAGTTGTGTGGATAAAGTTTATAGTGATATTAAATATGTCTCTCAGCGGCTGGGATTCACATTTACACCATCACTGATGGACCGAAATGAATATCACACCAAAACGAATAGACCTCTTTAAATACGGTGCCACTCATCAGCATGCTCGGTTTCAAAAACCGTATTGTTTCTAAACAAAAATCTGGCTGTTGCATAATCCTGAAACCACCAAAAATATTGCGCTGGAAACATTGCTGTACAACATGCTGTACCATTTGACTAGTAGCACAGTTCATGGTGCTTGTTTGACTTTTACGTTGTGCTTTTGGCTTAACGAACGCCCCGGCGGCTTGCTTGCGGATTCGCATCAATATTCATTGACCGAATGTCATCTTACTCTGCACAACTCTTTACCTCTGCACTCACAACCAATATGCAATTCACACATTAGCATGCATTTCTGCGTTCGTGGAACAAAAATAGTGGCATTCCTTGTGCGACTTTCTGCACCTGCCCGACCAATAAGTCTTTAAATCATCCCTTGTACCAAACCACTGTGGAGAGTTCTACGTTTGTATGATTCCATGTAAATAGCACCATCCTTTTATCGACGTTTTGCGAGCTTTCATGAAGACCCTGGGTAGCCTTTGCCCATCAGACCCCCATGGAGACTGTTGTAAAATAGAGCAGATGCAGACGTTCACTCATTAATGAAGTCATAGCTGATCGCTCAGAACTAGCGGCGGTCTTGCTGCGTATTTATAGTACTTCAAACAGTGCACTTGCATTTCACCATCAACAAAACATGCCTGTTCAGCTTCAGATAAATTGAAAGCGACTTGGTTAGCGACAATTCGACAGCACTTAGCGACAGTTTCACCGGGCCGTTGGGACTGTGAATGCAAACAGATCTTGACATTCCGTTGCCGTTTGGACACTGATATGCGTCTTACATACAGCTTTGTTTTAGTGTTTTTTTTTACAATAGCTTTTGTGCATTTGTACTGTTTTGAAATACCTCTCAATGCGCTTGTATTCTCTTGTCTCTCCGAACCCTTTATGAAGTAAAACGGAGAGCGTGTGCTGTCGCCATCGCTCGTGTAAAAGCAAACCAGCGGCGTCTTAATTTTTCTGTCATTTATTTCCTTTTGCCTTCTTGTATGGACAATGTAAATAGTTTCCTACGACCAAAAGACTTCACCTACGTGCCTTGAAGTGCTTTTACCTGTCGACCCCACTAACTGGATCTGTTTAACAAAGCATAACAGAAATGACGTATTCGAATCTTCATGTACTTAATGATTCCCTTGTTTATTTCCCATTTCTTTTATTTCTCTGTGTATAGAAAAGAATGTCTATTTTGTACTGTTTCTATCTTCCTAATTAAAAAGAAAAGCATTTTTTGTTTGCCTAAATTTAATTCTGCTTTGTCATTTTTATGTGTACGCTGAATTCTGCTGCTACCATCGTGTCAACCTCAAATACCAGCGAGTTGAAAGAAATGAATCAAATCCATTCGCAATCATCCATTTGTTTTCTATTAATCGAGAATCGTTCACTCAGATCTAAAGCATGCTCTGTTTAGTTTAGCATAGCAAGGCTGTTGACAAAATATAAGATAACCATAGTCCCTGCTGGAAATGAATACAATGCCAGCATTTTCCACCAAAACACAGCTGCTGCTGTTGTAATTACTAACTTGTAAAATTTGGGAAAAGCCACTAAATTCTTCAAAACAAAAACGCATACTGTTTTAAGATGCCACATTTTTTTATTTAACATTATGGTACGTGCATCTAATGAATCGGTACAATTAAATATTGCACATGCACACAATCCAAGAGGTCTGAAATACTTGATTAATGACTGTCCTAAAGCCAGTCGATCGCCAATAATGGTCAGTGGTTGATCTGGTCGACTAGTTTATTCTAGCACTTAGGCTTCTGCTTTTGTCGTGTGCTTTGCACTCCGCTTCAAACATACATTTTGTAATTGCTGTAGCTAATTACACGTACTAAACAGCAGAATGTGGCACTCTTGTGGTGAGGCGGTCTGTCTTATTTCTTGCCAACCAGACATATATTTATTGAAGCCTCAAACTAAAAAGGATAATGCCAAGTTTATGTGCAGACCAAGTTTAGCTGACATTTAATTTTAATTAACTAATTAGTAGTGTCTGGATTCTAAAGGACTCGTACGAGCAGAACAAGAACACCTTGATCTGTCTTTTTACATTCATTTCAAAGCATCTCTCATAACTCTAACTTGATACTTCACCCAAAAAAAAAGACAATTCTGTAATTAATTACTCATCCTGTTTGTTCATAAACACACTTCACAATCCAAGTGCTTTCTGACCCTGCATAGACAGCAATACAACTGACATGTTCAAGGCCCAGAAAGGTAGTGAAGACATCATTAAAAAAATTAAAGGATGACTTGCTTATTCGAACCACAATATTCAGATGATGAACTCTGAAGACTGACAATTATTAAAGTCGTTACTTTAAAAAAGTAATAAAGTATAAATAAAAAAGGATTCTTGTATCTTCATAAAATTAAAGCTGACACATTGATGTTGCATGGACTATTTTTTCAATGTTCTTTCTACCTTTCTAGGTCATGATAGTGTTGATTACATTGCTGTCTATGGAGGGTCAGAAAGCTCTCGGATTTCATCAGAAATATCTTAATTTGTGTTCAGATGAATGAAGGTCTTACAGGTTTGGAGCCACATGAGAGTAAGTAATGTCAGAATTTTGCTAATCACAAAGCCATATTGCAGAATTAATCTTACGGCTTTATTTTTTTTTTAAACGTAACAACCTTTACATTTAGACGAATGTGGTATATAACATGACACAATTGTTACACTGTCACAAAAGCAATAATATTGGCTAATATACAGCATAAATGACAAGCGCAACAACTCTGAAATGATCAGATCTGTATATCAGGTAATATAGCGAGTCTACGTAGCATTTATTTTCCATCAGGCTAGCTGGTATAGGTTAGCTATAAGAGTAGAGTCCTCATGACAGTCAATGTCTGCCTCTGCGTGTCCATACATAATCAAAGTCAATGAAAGCTGATCTCAAATCAGCACTTTGCCACTCAATCAGAATCATTTCCAGAGTTCGATTCAAAGTCGTGTGGAATAATCTGAACAAACGTAGTTCCTTTAGAGGGTGGAGGGTACTTTTTTTTTGCATTTTGCTTTGTTTTGTATTGCTCCATTGGAAGAAGGGAAAGATTGTTGGCTTGTAGTCGAAGCAGGATGTTCCTCTGGGATACTGTTGAGACAGACAGAATGAGAAGAAAATGTCAGAAATGTGCTTTATAATTAAAATGACTAAGTAACACATTTATATAGACATTATATAGTCATTTGTATATGCATGTAGCTTCTTTAAAATCATTTAAAGAATACATGGAATATTTGCAAAATGCATTTGTCACATGCCATTTGAAAATGGACTTGCGAAGGTGTAAAGGTTTGAGGGGAGCAAGTATTTGATGTTTGGATTACTTCATAAACAGCTTTATTTAAATTGCTCAATCAGTTTGCTGGAATCTACATGTCATCTCAGCCTAAAGCGAAAGAATCATTCCCATGTGCACCGGCGAACACGTTGACTCATCTCACATAAATGAGGGATATTGCTAAAGTAATACAGTATGTGGTGAATATGACTAGTTCAAGGAAACCATAACCCAAAATAAATCCTGACAAAGAGCCGTAGTTACTTTGTTTCCATTAACGGCACACCTTTTTTCACAAATTAGCCAATCAATGAAAAAAAAAAAAAAAAAGATGATGCTATTTTGATTGATTAAGATTATACTTCAGTGGATATCTTCTGTTATTTGTGACTTTGGCCGTTTAGGAGTTCCATTGAGATTTATTTATTTATTTTATGGGTACAGTTTGTTGCTAATATTGTTTGATTTAAATGCAGAATGTAAGAAACTGCTTCACAGAAAAACTGAAAACTACCTGTTATTTCTGTTGGTGCCAGGCTAAGTTCTGCATATCCCTTGCCTGTTCTTTAAAAAAGTATTTAAGTTTATTTGATTGCAAACACAGCTAGACTTAAACAGCACCCAAACTCTTTGCCGAGATGTTTAAAAAGTGTGCAGATTAAGTCCAGCCCTGGACTCAAATAATTGTTGTTGACCGTGTTTGTTTCAGTTGTGTTTACAGAGGAAATTCACCATCCTAAAACTACACCATACCAACTCTCTTAGTGCTCAAAAATCAATACCATCGATAAGTAATTCACTAAAATCCTCCTCTTCATGTATGCTAACATCAAACTGATATATATCGTCAAACTGAATTAGTGTGTGTATTTTTATGTGTTGTATGGCGTGCATCTCTTGCACACACACACACACACACACCTCTGTAACACCCCACAACTGTTTCCAATCATTAGGTTCCTGCATGTCTAGGCCCGGTCGCCTCTGATTGCACGACACTGGATACGAGATCCCGTGAAGGGCAGAGGGAGGGCGATTTACACCCCTGGGCTAAAGGAGAGTCCTCTCCACCTTTCCCTGCTTCCTGTTCACTCACTTTTCTTTTCCTTTAATGATTTTTCTTTGTTCTCTGTTATCTTTAACAGCAACACATGGCCCCTGGTTCTCAGATTGAAATCACGGTGCAAAATGTGAAATAAGGACATATTCGTTTTAAATACATATTAACTACGTAGTTATTACCTATGTACTTACATATACATAGTTCCTCGTGAATTTTGTTAGAAATGTAGAATAAAATATATGCATTCAATAACTTTGTTACAATGTTTTATGTTTGTTGTTGTTGTTGTTGTTGAAAAGCCCATGCATGCAATATATTTAAATGTACTTGTGGTTAAGGGAATACATACTATCAAATCCATAGAAGAGGCTACACTAGTAGGCCTGTGTATAACAAGGGGGAACATCACAAGGATCATCGTGTTTAGGTAAACTTGACATGTGTTTACAATAAACATAGATCACATGACATGAACAAATTTGTCAAAAGGAGAAAGAATAATATCTGATCTTCTGCTAAGATGTGTATAAGTGGAAACTCTAGAATCTTGGAATTAAAGATGAGTTTTGCACTATTTTTGTATTCTCAAAATGGCCATTATCTTATCAGATCTTGAGACGTTTTTTTTTTTTTTTTTATGCATTTAATTTTCATACCATTAACCTGGGGTTGAAATCTTTTTTGCCCTCTATTTAAACCGACTTATATATGTTTGAAGGTAAACACCCCTACAGCTGAATGCCTAATCCTAATTTGAACAAATCTGAAATTGTTAGCATTTAGATTTAGTAGTACAACATTTAGATCAGATTATTTCTGCAAATAATTGTTAAAATGGACAAATATCCTTCCTCAAACAGCTATCATAAAAGTAATCTGTTTTTGTTGTTGTTGTACCTTTCTGTTGTACAATTAATACATACAGTAAATAAATTTACAAACAGTTTGTTTCTAATGCCTGCAGATCTTTAACCAGACTCTGTGTCTATCATACAGCAAAGATAAAAATTAGCACAATACTTTACAATACTATACTTACAGTATTGAACAAACTTAAATGTATGCATGTGCTTTTTTTTATGTTGTATTTGTTGAATTTGCTGTGTAAATGTGGTTCTGAAACAGGTTTATTAGTCCAATAGCATCAGTTCAGCGGGTGAGAGCTACTCCAGCTGGTTAAAGGTCCAGCCACAAAAACAAGTTTTATTCCAGTGCTACCCAAACCACAATAATGGCCAGGAGGCACTTACAACAAACCCTAAAAAATAACTTTATGTGTTATTACTCCTTCAGATTATTATAATATTAAAAAATGTTGAACTTGGTGTTTGTTGTAACTGGACTTCCACGATCAATGCTATTTATAACAGCATACAGTACAGCCTCTGTCTGTATGATTTCTGATATATATATATATTTACTAGGATAATGCACTCTCTGAGGAAATCATTCAACAAATGTTTTAAGTGCATGTTTAATTATGCATGATTCCACATACACCATAAATGAAGGAAAGGTAAATATAACCCCTAAATTCACTAAACACTCATTGTATGATGTAGCCAATGTAATAAACCCAACAAGTCCATAATCAACGGGCAAGTAATTTTTTTCATATAGAGAAGAGTGAACTTGCAGATCAACAACTTGGACCAAACCAGATCCATGCGCTCATATCAGCTACCATATTTCATTTATAACATTTCACTGACATACCTGTCGAGGGTTGCTCTGAGAAAAAAGTGAAAAGATCGGTATTGTTGGAAGGTCAGAGGTCAGCTTCAGGCAAGGGTCAAGTCATGGCAGCGGGAGTCAGATGGCTGTTGCTGGTGAATTTGAAGCCATAGCTAGTAGACAGACTTTTAATAATCAGAGTCACTTTCTCTGGGAGCAGAATGCAGGTTTAGAGTTTAGAGGCTGGTTGGATATGGAGGGTCGTACAGGGCTGTAGGGTCGTCAGGAACGGGATGGACGTCTAGTGAGTGGCAGACATGGACCAAGCACCCTCCATCCTCCACACGGAGAAGGCGTAGCTCAGCCTTTCGTGGGCCAGGTAGTTACAACTGGCCAGCTTGGCATCCATTTCATCGCTCTGGAGGACCTGGTAGAGAAAGTCGATGTATCTCGAAGCCAGTTTGAGGATCTGAATCTTGCTCAGTTTGTCTGAAGGCAACGTAGGGATGATCTTCCGCAGCGAGGCGAAAGCGTCGTTCAGGGACTGCGTGCGCTGCCGCTCTCGGACGTTAGCAATCACCCGTTGCGTGTGAAGGTCCTCGAAGGGTTGCCCAGGCACAGGTGACACCGTGCTCACGCTGGGCACTAGGGAGGCTGTGGAGGTTGATGAGGAAGAGGGAGAGTTCCTCTTGGGCCTCTTGGGGCAGGAGGGAGTGAGCGTGGACGGGCCCTCGAGTGATGTCTTGTCGTCCTGTGTTAGAGGTCCGCCAGGCTCTTTCTTGGGACCTGTCAGCCGCTTTCGAGCACCCGCTGGTGGCGCAACGACGACGGGGCACTTGTTAGGGCGACGTTCTTGCTCCTCTTCACTGGGTAGGACCCCACCCTCGGGAAAGTCACCACAAGACTGTTCCTCTCGCATGACGCTCGGTCGTCCTTGTCAATCCCGTGCTTCTATCCTATTTTGCTTCTACTCTTTTGGCCCGGTTGTGGACACGTTTTTAAAAAATCACTGCAAAAAACAAGAAGGTGAGCTCAAGAGGCTGACAGGATGTGCGGCCATTCATCTGGGTTCGTAGAAATCGCCGTCTCCTCTGCACTGTGTCTGACAGCTTTAGGTCAGTTCTTGAAACCTCAAAATCACTATCTGGTTGTCAGGTCTTTTATAAAGGCCAGTGCCTAAGTCTTCAGAAGCCCTTCCTACTTTGATTGGCGATTGGTTAAGAGCTGGATTGGTTGAGGGGTGGAGCCGCTCAAAGGAAACAGGAAGGCTATTCACGTCGCGATTGGAGGACAGAGCCAGAGGGAGGGGCCGCGATCTAAGGTAGCGGGCAAAGACTCTGCTGTAGAGTTTTCTTGAAACTGTCTGAAGCATATTGGTTCCAGATTTCTCCTGAAACAAGCCTTCGGTCCATACACACCCCCTCCACCACTCCGACACCCTCCACCTCCTCTTTTTTCCCCGGCACAGCCCAAGACAGACAATAGGAAGGAGCTGAGAAGCAGGCTTGCTGTTTTGCATGCCGTCTCTCAGTTGGCTTTATGGCAAGGGTAAACTGAACTTTATTTAGAACATGCTGAGTGAAAATTGAAGAGCATGTTGCATGACTAAGAGCAATTCTCAGACCTGTACTTGCATTTAAAAGTAGGACCTAAGTCTGTTTCTGTGTATTGTGTCCAATTCATACGTGTGTATATCACCTGTGTGTGAATTTGCGTCTAGGTTAGTGGGAAAAGTTGCCATCTCACATGAACATGTGTGTTTTGAATAACCAATGCATTAACACAAACAGAGAAAATGAATGTACAACATTTTGTTAAAGCATTCCTTAAAGAATCATATCAGCACACTGTTAGCTTGAGTCTGAGGAAAGATTGGTGCTGGAAACTGGCTGAGACATGAATTAAAACGCCACATCAATATTTTTAGCTTTATTTTGACCTATGACTAAATGCAATGTGTCAATTTAAATGAAACCAAACCTTGATTGTGTCCTGTCGTTGTGATTGTTAATTTCATTTCAGAATCTCATAACGAGCGTCCTGCTAAACTTAAAATTGGTTTCAGAACCAAAGCACATGCTATGAAATTCAATAACACAATGAATTCATTTCTGAACAGAATTGACGCTCTAATCAACAGTTAAAATGCAAACAATGGGTCTCTCTGGTAGATTAAGAAAACTGACAGATCTGTTATGTAGCCGTGGGGTGAAGCAATCATTTTAAAAGAGAGGGGGACAGAACGTTCAGTGGAAGACCAAGACATTTCTGATCATTGACTAAGTGACCTAGTCATGTAACTGTATTCTATTTGTATTGTCTTGCTATTTTTATTTTTTTGGTAATAAAGAACAGGACAGAACATCATACGGTTTCAGGATTAATCAGAAGCCAGGCTTTGGCTGAGCTGTGTGTGTGTGTTAGATCAGTGTTTCTCCTGTATCTAACACACCTGATTCAACATTATCAGCACATTAACAAAGGCCGCATGAGCTGAAATAAGTCCCAGATAAGGTGGAAATACAAAATGTGCATTGCCATAAGGGCTATTAGCAGTTACATCTAGATACTATGCAAATATTTATCTGTGCTGTGCTAAAACTCTACCTAATTTGGTTTTCCTGGTCAACAATTGGCAAGCTTTTACAAATTGCTTGTGAATCTCTTATCACCAAATCTTGGAGTCCATCTTTTTGTCATATTATTATTATTATTATTTTGAAAGATGTCGTAATCGTACTGTTTTGAGCAAAAGATGCAACTTATACAGTGATTCTATTATTTTGGGAGGTTATTATACCATGTTTTAGTACAATGCGATAACATTAACTAACATTTTTCAGAAAAAAGGAGGGGATCTAATGACAGGGTCACAATATGAGGTTTAGCAAAGCAGGAAGTAAAAATGCATGCACATGCATGACAAAATTATAAACATTCAAAGTAAGACTCAAGACCATATACGAATCCCAATTTTTAGATTTATGTTCCTTATAACTCTAATATGAGTACAAATTAGATAATATTATAACAATTTAAAACCTGTAGAAACATCTTGGCCTGTCAGTATGTTTAGGTGGAATAGAAAATTAAAACAAAGTCAAAAATCTACTTTCAAGGTCAGACACTTTATTTCTTTCTTTATAGCACTTTTAGCAGCTTCGGGGGAATTTATTTATTTTCTTTTTAATAAATATATTTATTTCTTTAGCTGTTTTGAAAGTGAATTGCATATTATAATAGTAGAAGACAATATATCATGGGAAAATAGGAGAAAAAAATTAAAATATGAGCACTGTCTTAATGCTTTAAAGCATGTGCTCTAACTGCAAAGCTATGGTAAATTATAT
>JAUMHG010000072.1:2515304-2527920 GCA_032359395.1 Enteromius anoplus | reverse complement strand
ATCACAGGCAACTGATTTTGTCCAGGAATCATAAAATTAAGTAATACACATAAATAAATAATGAATGGATTACCTACAGAATTCGTCATTATTGCTCTTTCAAATTCCACTCTGTGTGTGCGTGCGCGCACCCATGTTGCCTAGTAACGGACGTGCTGGCAAGCTGGCACATCGTATGCTTCCGCCTTGTCTATTAATTGTAAATACAAGTTATAATTATCTCTTACTTTCAGCGTGAGAAATCCAGTGAGAAACGTTCCACGGTTGCGATTAAATTGCGTTAAAAAATGTATGTGTTATGTTTGTGTAATTCATCTAAATTAACGCGTTAAAGTCCCGGCCCTAGTTATTACTGTATGTTACAGTGTTTTCTCTAGGATTGTTTTTTTAGCTTAGACTATGACCAAGTCCCTCTGCACTGAAAAAATCAAGTGAATAAGAACATATATATGATTGACAAACAATAGCACCAACCAAAACGGTATTCTTTTTTTACCAATAGTTGGTAAGTTACCAACACATGAAATTAGTATAATTAAAAAAATAATTTGTACTGCAGAGGTGGCACAGAAGAACACAAGTGGCTTATAGGGACATTTTCAGACATTTAACGAGGCTCAGATTTGGCAAGAGTGCATTTAAAGTCATGTTAAGATTAATGTTTTAAATATAATAACTAAAATTCTATTTAAAAAATTAATTTAGATGTATTTAGTCCACCAGCAGATGGCTGCAAGTCACCGATTTTATCATTCAGTCATTCATTCAAATGATTTGTTCCAGCTGCTGATTCATTCATGATTGGGTGAATGGGTAAATCACGAATCACTGACTCATTAGATTCGTTCAATCACTTTTTTTCATGAATAAAACACTGCTAAAGCAAATTTCGGCTTTACATTTCAAACATAACATTTATTTGAAATAGATGTATCTTTTTTATCATAATTAATATCCATGCTGTCACAACTTCTGATCAATTTAATGTCCTTTTCTGTGTAAAGAAATCATTTCTCACTTTCAAAAAAGAAAATATCTCTCCGGCCCCAGACTTTTGAACACTATAGAAAATCTTTGAGTGAGAGAAATGACACAGACACAGACTCTGACTGTTAAATACCGGATAGTAGTTATGCTGTTTCTTTTTAATGCAGGTCAACTTCACTGTCAGCATGGAGATTGGAGGAAGTCTGTCTTATGTTTAGTGAGTATTAAATCAATGCGTTGTACAAGCTAATCCTCATGAATCTGTGCATCGGATCTTATTTTAATATAATATTTTGACTCTCTTTCTCAGTGCCTTTTGCACAATGGCAAGCATCAAGGTCCACAACATTGTGGTATTTATGCAGTAAGTCACTATGATTTCACATCCTCTTTTTTTTCTTCCTTCTGGTGCTGTTCTATATTGGGAAATTAGTGGTGAAGCGTAAAAGTGCAATCACATAACGAAAGTTCACAGGCAAGAAAAAGTCAGTGTGACAATTTTGAACGATCAGCTTGAACACAAACAAAATGTACGAGCACAACTTCAGAGTGGACGGATCCCTCCTACGTTTCCCTGGAAGCCTGTGTACACGCAGCAGCAGAACCCTGCTGAAAAAAATCCAGCCTGGTCTTAGATGGATTAAGCTGGTCAACAGGCTGGTTTTAGAGGGGTTTTGGCCATTTTTTTCAGCCTTTCAGGCTGGTCTTAGCTGGCTTAGACTGGGAGACCAGCTAAAAGGCTGGGAGGCCATCTAAAACCAGCTACTTCTAGCCTAACCCATCTAAGACCAGCCAACCAGCCTAGGCTGGTTTTAGCAGGGAATATGGTTGCCATTCCTGCATTGAGTCCCTAATACGGTTACGTTTGCACACCGTTATTTAATGGTGTGACAACCACATTCTGTAACCGAATTCACACCTGGACATTTTCAGGATTCACAACCGCATTTTTGTCATACGCACTGTGTGAACAGAACAGAACTGGACAACTAGGGCATGTTCACACAGCAGCAGAATACCGTTGTCAGTCCTGTATTTGAGTCTTGTTCACATAGCAGCTTGTGATAAGTCTTTCAGTTTTGTGGACATCGCCATCTTTGATATTACTTTGGTCACTGTCGCTATGGTTACTGGTAAGGAATACGGGATTGACTCCCGTTGCACGTTCATACAGACAGAATGAGTCTCAAATACAGGACTGACAACAGTATTTTGCTGTTGTTTGTCCCCTCCGATAAACAACTTTGTTGAGTATATGTGGAGTGTTACTTGAGAAATGGTCCTGACTGCTTCTCTTACACACCCCAGGACCTCTGTGAAAACCTCCTACATGGTGCGGGCAGCACAGAACACACTGGAAGCGTACCGCTACATCGACTGCGGCGCTAACTCCACCGTCCACCAGCCCTCAGGACTGGTCTGGTCTAAACCTCGCTTCCCTCAGGATAGGAAACCGCTCAGGTGAAGCATCAGCCGGCGGACGCTCATCCTCAAGACGGTTTGATTCTCCATGGCAGCTCTGTTTAATCAATTCTGACTCCAGATTTTGTGCTGCACTGAAGCTGAACCCACTGAACAGAGCAGCCGTGATGTCAGAAATGGCTTGAATTGATTCCTCAGCGCAGATAATAGTGGTGTGACAACTACTACATGAAAAACAGACCTTCCATTTCATATAATCTATGATATCATTTTGCAGTGATTGGTAAAAAAGGAGATTTAATTCATGAATTTGTCAATGATGAGGTGCACTTTAAAATACTTTGTTTTGATGTACGAGCTGTGTTGTGAAATAATATTTGATCAAGTCTTATGCAAATGTCTTTGCAATGCCAAAGGTTTCGAGTCGTTTCTCCGATTTTTAAAGTGACACTTTCAGCAATATTAGTATCAGCCACATAGACTGTTGTGAAATGGATTCAGATACTGAGAGTAAGGGAGCTTTCACAAAACACCCAAGTACCGCTTTGCTCCTGTGATGCCATGAAAACTGAGAATGTTTTGTTGTTTTGCTTTCACCAAGTTTTTAGACCAATGTATTAGAACGTCAGTCTCTAAAAAAAGGTTCAAAAGCTATTTTTTGGTTGGTGTCCTTTCAAAGGGTACTCGTATAGGGACTAATGTGTGTATGTGTTGTGCTAATATATAACTTTAAAATACCAATATGCAAGTTTATATGTAAAAGAGTGAAAGAGTGCAAAGGTGTACTTTTTGGAAGGGAAAAAAAGTGACCGTTTTTGTGCCTTTTTTTTTTTTTTTGTATAGGTGTAAGAAGGGCAGTTGTTTCTAACTGAAGTTGCACATTTGGATAATTTATTGCTATTTTTTTAGATTTAATCTGCTTATCTTGCCTCGCGATTTGATTGTGTTTGTCATTGTGTGAACTGAGAAAAATAAGATGATAATAAAAAATGCTTAAAGCAGTTTTTTGTGAGTTTGTGAAAAAATATCCTCTTTTAATACGTTTGTATTTTTGCATAGCCAAACAAGTTATATATATGACATTTCTAATATAAATCATCAGTTTCACTTCAGTAGGACCATTTTTTTGATCAACTTTGATGTAATTTAGTAGCATTTACCGAAGAATCATCCCTGAAGTGATGCAGCATCAAAAGCCCTGATGAAATCCATTTCACAAAACTCCAGGGACTCTTTGCACATGGATGGGGTTTAATAATTCATTCAGCACAGGTTATTCTATATATATATATATCTTCTTTCTCAAGCTCAAGTCCATTGCATTGTTGTTTCCAGTGCTCTTTATGCCCTGCAGATTTATCTGCGCAGCATTTACATCTTTTAGTCCTAACAGCCGAACTATTGGTTGACTCTGGCACGTGTTAAGATCGGACTGAAGTATCTCGCTCATTTGTACTTAACAGGCTCATATCAGGAGACACTGGAATCGCTCAAGGTCTAGTATGATTTGTTTTCCTCCCTGTCTTGTCTCAGCGTGTCCGTTTGCTGGAATATGTGCTCTCATTTCCATCTATGATTGCGTTCTGCAGAATGAGTGAAGCTGTGGTGACCGGGGTGAGAAGATTGAGCACCATCTCGGAGCAGGACGTGGACGCTGGAGCGGAGCCCGTCTCCCTCGGGTCCTCGGGGGACAGTGAGTGGGCAGGATCCAATGCTTCGCTCTGCTCGCGGGGGAAACCCAGCGTCCAGAGCAGCACCTTCACCTCCTTCGAGTCCTATCAGCCTGACGCTGCAGGTACATCTTCAGTGCTTCTCTGTTTGGATGGTAATGGTGACCAGCGTGTAGACTCTGGTCTGGGACAATGTCCGTTTACCTGTTTAGGTTTAACTGCACTCTGCCTAAAGCTGATTTATGTGTAATATTATGTAGACGTTTTTTTTAAAATGTGGTCCATGTGTATCATTTTGATTTGATATATTCTTAAAGAAAATAAATGTAAAAAAAAATTTTTTTTACTTTAACCTTAATTAATTATTAGTAATATTAAACAATAATTTAATTTGATACATAAAATGATACATATACTGAAAATGCTGGTTTGCATTGCAGAAATAAAAGTTAATGAATAAAATATTTTTTTAATAAATAAACTGCATGTCTGTTAATTTTTTTAAGTCAGTTTTAAGTTAAAATGGTCCTGACAGTGTTTAAAAAACACTTGTGATATGGTTTTTACATTACTTATCAAAACAAGCTTAGTAATTTGAACCTTTTTATGAATTATATCAGGTTCAGCTTGATTTTTTTATTTTTTATTTTTATTTTAAGGCAGTGCAGTATAATTTGGGAAATTACTTCAAATTTAAGGCAGCATCTTAGTACACGGCTAAGATTGCCTTTGGTTGCTGTTCAAAGTCCTTTTCTGTTCAAATCAGCTGTTTCAACACAGGTATCGGTCACTCACTCTTGTCCTGGACACACTTGTAAACATGTTAATTTGATGTGCTTGCAGCTCTCATGCAGAGTGAAGTGCACTTTTATGAGCACTCACACCAACAGATGCTGAAAGACTCCCAGAGTGACAGAGCTCATAAAAGCCTCATGCAACATAGATGACCATAAACCTGTACTTTGATATATATATATATATAATTCTCTCACTATTATGTGTTCATCCTATATAGCAGAAGTCTGTGTCTGTAGCTGTTAGGTTAGTTGACCAGGGGAATGTATACGGTTACATTAATGGCTTCAGGTGACCACTCACTGTGCATTATGTGCTCCATTTCTGCTCCAACAACTCTTAATATAATTACACGTGGAGAGAGTTCCTGTCTGTAAGGCTTTACGTGTGGCATTACCCTGATTTTGTGCAAAGGGGTAAATGCGACCACATATGTTCCCCTTATCATAATTCTGAGGAATCATGCGCTGATGAAAAGATGCGTAGATGTTCGATAGTGTTTCAGCCATCTATCTCTCATCCTGTCTGGAACGGCTGATTGCTGCCATTTTCAGTGTAATTAGAGCAGCCTGCACTTAACTCTGTGCACGAATGTCTGCAAAAATAAATAATGCATGCAAGAAGAAGTGTTGAGGTAAAGATGAATGAGTGATGTACACTGAACCTAACAACCACCCGCACGTCCGTCACACACTGAAAGTAAATGTGCAAGGGAATGTTTATTAAAACTAAGTGACCACTCGAATATGGCCTTTTGCAAATGTTTATGCATCTATCCATGACAAAAAGTATGCTATCACAATGCATTTTGGACGTGATGATTGTATGACATGCTATAGTCACTCTGCTTCTGCTAAAGGGTCATTTCCATCCAGAACGTCCACCAGGACGAACTGTTGTATAAACTTCGATATATGTTTAACTCAAAGTTCTACAAGGCTCCCTGTTTTTTTTAATTATTATTATTATTCAATTTAGAGTCTCTGAAACATCTGTTTTGTTGATGTTTCTTCAGATGACTGCGCCTCCATTCTGCTGGCTTGTCTCTACTGCCGCTTCTGTGATGTCATGGCCATGCTTCCTGACACTTGTGAGCGAGCGTTTGGCCGCTGCTTCCCCTCTTACAAGTATTACAACACCTCGGATGAGCCGTCGAAAGGAAAAGACTGGTGCGGCTGCAACCTGGATTTTGACTGTGGTTGCATGAACTCCTGCCAGGAGGCCAGCGAGCTGATAGAGCTGGCGATGGAGATATCTGAGGTCTGCTACCGCTGAGAGCCTCTCCCCTGTCTGGAGCAAATCATCCACACTGAGTCTAGAAGAATTTACATTTACACACTACATTGAGATTTATAAATGACCTGAAAGCTGAATACGCTTTCCATTGCTGTATGGTTTGTTAGGATACTGCATGACTGTATTTGGCCGAGATACAACTATTTGAAAATCTGGATTCTGAGGATTCAAAACTTAAATGAAACCTTTAAATGCGTCTAAATGAAGCTACAAATATACCCCAGTGACTGAGCACCAGGGTCACATTTGTGATGTCAGACAGGAGAAACAAGAGTAAATAAACGTCACATATTTTGCATCCAAAGTTTAATTTTCTTATAAATTACGACTTCGTATTTAATGCTCTTATATTCTCCGATTGGACAGCTGAACCAAAGTGCAAATGTCGGGCTTATCTTTCGTGTAAAGCATGAAAAATGGTCAGTCTGGGTCAGATGAGCCACGTGCCACCTGTATCAGAGATGATTGTAACATAGTTAAACACTTTAAATGTCTTTTCACCTTATAAGTTGTTAAATGTTAAATGTAAATGT
Source organism: Enteromius anoplus (assembly GCA_032359395.1). Taxonomy (NCBI): domain Eukaryota; kingdom Metazoa; phylum Chordata; class Actinopteri; order Cypriniformes; family Cyprinidae; genus Enteromius; species Enteromius anoplus. Next base: position 2,521,217 of record JAUMHG010000072.1, on the reverse strand, counting down.
TATGTGATTTGCTTATGACCATAAAATGGTGTGAATATGCTGCAAAAAGGTGTCCTAAAACCCAGAAACGAGTTAGTATCTAGGTACATTCTGGATTTGGTAACACTTGAGTAATTACAAGTGGGTTACCATGTTCTTAACTTTATAGTACACTGTTACAAATATTAATTTATTTAGAAGGATGTACTGTAATAACACTATTGAGATACTATCATTTTACAAAAGGTATTAAAGAAACTAATAATTAACATGATTACCAATTAATTAAGTAAGTGGTTAAAATGTTAATTTCACCAGCACTGGTTTCACATTAATTATGAAAACTGTATAGTAGTTCATGAACAAAAAAAATGTAGTTACTGATTAGCCAAAAGTGAACTACCATATTCGTCTGAACATGTCTTACTAAATTAATCTGTTTCTTTTTTCTTACTAGTAGTTACTAGAATGTTAATATTGTGTTACCAGGAACCAGGGCCTCTGGGTTACATAAAAACAAGTCATCCCTGAAATGTCAGAGAAAGTGTACTGATGCCCTCTGGAGGAAAATACAGGCAGCAGTCAGTGTTGTCAGTTTAATGGGCATAATGTGAATGATGGTCTAACAGATCTGTTCATTCTGTATGAAAAGATTCTAAAAAAAACATGCAAATTTGTGTCCTTGTTAAATAATACTGATTGAAAACTATTGGTTGGCATGCATTCATAGTCACTGACCAGTGGTTTGACTGATTAGTGGACGCACAGTACAGTGCCCTCCTCCCCATTTCAATTGTTTTAATTCAATGGTAGGTTAGAATTTTGTCCATTTTTTGAAAGGAAGCTCAAAAGGATAAACAACTTTAAACAGATTTATTTTCACAGCCACCTTTGCTCAGATTTACCAAGGGTGCCAATATTAGTGGAGGGCACTGTATGTGATTTGAGATGTCACTTAAGTTATAAATAAAGGTTTTTCCACAAGAGTGAAGATGTTCATCCATTTTCATTATTTCATTCCATTATTTATAGTGGCATGTAAAAGTTTGAACCCCTTGCGGAATATGTGAATAATTTTAACAAAATAACAGAGACCATACAATCCCTATTCGTACTGTCCTTAGTAAGATATTTTACATAAAATATGTGTACATATAGGTTATTAAAACTGCGTGGATGGTCTATGACTGTTTTTGTTTTGTAATGGTTGTCCATTGTTTGTTCTGAACAGTTAAACTAAGCACTGTTTTTCAGTGCTCAGTGCATGCATTTTGTCTGATGCCTCTTATTTTGTTACAATCGTTTACTTTTCACAGATTCTGCAAGGGGTTCTCAAACTTTCGCATGCCACTGTATTTACACTTCCATTCATTGGCAAAACCTTCAGAGAAAACACCTGGAGAACATGTGAAAATTGAGTCGAAATCCACCTCCAGGCTGAGGTGGGACTCAAACCAGTGCTGCCCATGAAGCAGTAACCATATAGGTCCTTTACTGTGAATCTATTTATAGTTTCCCTACACTTCCACCCTCCACCGTCACCTCAGCGGTGGCTTCAGTTACTGTTATACGCTTGGCACGAGTCGGCAAGTGGCCAAGTCTGGCATTTCAACTTCAGTATGTCTCATAATTCTGAAATCAGTGACGGAGCCCTTGATCATGTGACTGAATTCAGACTGGTGCATGCAGACTGTACGTGGAGCAGACAGACTGCAGACGATGAACACGGCGAGGGACGACTTTCAGACGCCAGGATGTGAGTATATGTCAATCTAAAATCATAGAAGGATTTGCCGTTAGTGTTACCGTTTTCGACCGGACATACTGCCATAAAACTCTGCTGAGTGAAACTTTAAAATTTTAGCACTGCAAAATGCACATTAAATAAAATAAAATAAAAACATATTCAATCACAAGGTTGACCTTAAAATCATTAGTGAGTTGTTTACTTCATGTTGCAGTGCATTTCTAATTTAAGAACTAAGCTTACAGATGGAAAGCATGAGGTCAAGTCTACAGTGTGTGTATTTTGGGTAAGTGGGGGAAAGTGTATGTAGTCGTTAATAGACACTCTTATGTGGTCTTACAAAAATGGTACTGGCATTGTAAATTAATATAGGCAATATGCCACAATTACTATATTCAGATAAAATATTTACATGGTAGATACTAATTCATAGAACATGGTACTGTCATTGTTTTGCCAGACATTTGTCAGAAATGGTGCATGTAATAGAAAAAAGCAAGAAAAAAACGATTATAATAGTAATTATAAGTATAGACATATAAATATGTGTAATTATTTATAAAATATATTCTATATGTGTGTATTTATATATAGATAATATATATATGTATTCTGTGTATATTTATTATGCAAACATACTTTTATTTTGTATGTGATTAATCACAAATAATCATTTAACCACACTAGCTATTATGTTTAAATCATTACTCGTTAATCTTTTGTTTGAAGTACACTTATTTAGATGTGTTGACTAACGTGCTAAAACAAATACATGCACATGTAAAATAAATTAATAATTTGACTTATGTCATAACACTTTTAACTGTGTTATGTGATTTTACATTTTGCTACTGTTAATTATTACGAAATGTGTAATTACAAATATATTTAAATGCATGACGTACTGTACTACACAGGAAAGAAAATAGTTCAAAGTTATTACCCAGTTATTGTAATATTATTATAATAAATCCCAAAAATATATGTATGCTTTAAGTATTTTTCCATGCGACTACTTTTTGTATAAGTATGCTGAAATGTACCACTTTTTCACAATGGATGGTATTACTATAGTGCGTTTTTGTTGGATATTCAGCTTCCACTGAAATACTGAATGAAGTAAAAATTATTTTTCCCCACAGTTATGAGTGTTCATCAGAAGATGGAGTCACATGGACAGTGGTCAGTCCTTTCGTCTTCACCTATCGAGTCATTCAGTGTGAGAGTCTTCTAGATGCAAGCAATGACACCTTGCTCTTCGGCCATATCTCCAGCCCTGCGGAGCTCCAGGCCCTCAGGAGCAACAGTAAAGGAATAAAGCGATTCATTGTGATTGACGAAACTGTTAATGATCTATATGGCTCCAAGGTGACAGCATATTTTGAAGCGAGAGGCGTGACCTGCAAGATCCTGCCCTTACCCACAACCGAGGAAAACAAGTCCATGACCCTGGTGACCAGAATCTTGGAGGAGGTCCATAAATTTGGGATCGACCGGCGTACTGAGCCCATCATCGCCATCGGTGGCGGCGTTTGTCTGGATATCACGGGTCTCGCTGCATCACTGTATCGCAGACGTACTCCGTATATTCGTGTGCCCACTACTCTGCTGGCTTACATCGATGCCAGTGTGGGGGCAAAGACTGGGGTCAATTTTGCCAGCGGGAAAAATAAGCTGGGCTCATACATCCCACCTGTGGCAGTGTTCCTGGACAGAAGCTTCTTCTGCACTCTGCCACGCCGCCATGTTTCTAATGGAATGGCCGAAATGCTGAAGGTACATTGCATGATCTCCTCTAAGCCCCGCCTTCCGGAAATGAAAAACAACAAACACTACCCTTCACAGCTCAAAACTCATGTTTGAATAGTAGGTTATTTTTTTCATAAGAAAGCATAACTTAGTTAAAGGTTGTGAGTAAGAAGCAGCAGACTTGCTCCACTTTATAGTCTCTGTGCACAGGATTTAGGGGTCAGTCCTCCGTAAATGTGCTGAACACACTCTAATATTTGTGATGAACTGTTCTGGCACAGTGTTGTAAACACAACTTAACACTGATTTCTAGTTTTGTCCTCTTTTTAGAAGCACAAAGCAGATTTACTTTCACAACGACACACAGCGTCTCCAGAACATGGCACCTGCAGCAACACTACAGCCAGAATAATAGCTCCGCCTTCTTTCTTTGTGGAAACAATCCAAAGGGAAAATAAAACTTGAAATTGCATCATATGACCCATAACACATTTTAATAATGTTTGTAGTAAAGTACATTTTAAATTATCGACTCAATAATCTTAATCATAAAAAACTCTTAAAACACTTATTTTTATGTGTTGACTAAGTCTAGATGCATAAATGCATAAGCTCTGAATGTTCAAGTATGTTTTTGTTCCCATAATATGAAAGTCAATGCGGACCAGCAATTCAAGGTGATCTATTCCCTTAAAGATAAAACACTAACTTTAAAGCATTTCTCTCTTTTAATATGTTTTTATTTTCTCTAAAGTTGTTGGTTGATTAATGGTGACCATAAAGCTATTTATAGTGAAACTTTACATTTATGAAAGTGAGAGATGTAGAGATATTATTTCACATAATTGCTGTTAATCTGAACTTTATATTATCAAACTTAATATATCAAAAAGGCCTAAAAAAAACTGGTTTGCACAAGCAGGAAATAAACGGGAAGAACTATTTTCCTCAGAAGGATCGTGTGACACTGAAGACTGCAGTAATTATGCTTTTTTTTTTTTTTTTTTTTTTTTGATAAAATAGACTGACAGACTTATTTGACAAACGTTTAAAATTATTACAAAACCCAGACTTTTGAGCATTATTGTGAAGTCTTGTTTCACCAATACTAGTAATCCCCTACAGATGGCGCTGATGAAACACAGAGGACTCTTTGAACTTTTGGAGAAGGATGGTAGACGTTTGTTGGATACCAGGTTCCAACCATCGGGGAGAAAGACAGAAATCATGCACACGGACGTAGCATGTGTGTCCACGAGACTGGCCATTGAAACCATGCTGGAGGAACTTGCCCCAAACCTGTGGGAGGACGATCTAGACCGGCTGGTGGACTTTGGCCATATCATCAGTCCAGAGCTTGAAATGGTGCTGCATATGAGGACTCCAACTAAAACTAATCCCGTCTTAAATTACTCTAACTGGAGTCCTTTGTTTCTTTGATACAGAAAATACTTCCTGCACTTCTGCATGGAGAGGCGGTGAACATTGACATGGCTTTCATGGTCTACGTGGCTCATGAAAGGGGATTACTGACTGAAGAGGAGAAAAGACGTATCATTGTGTGTATGCGGAGTCTAGATCTCCCTGTGTGGCATTCAGACTGTACTCTGGATCTAGTACAGAAGTCCCTGACCGAACGACTCAAGCACTCAGGAGGATTTCTGAGAATGCCTCTACCGACAGCGCTGGGGAAAGCAAGTATGTAAAATATAAAAAGAGGAACTAAACTTTTTCCCACCTACATTAAATGTCTACTCAGTGGTTGGGTGCAAATTCAAACAGATTTACACGTTAGTAAATAGTGTAAGGAGTCATCTGAACGGTGTATAGTGAAATGAAGACAAACAGTTTTATAGAAAGTGTTTGCCACCACCATGCACCAGCCATTGCACACTTCGACTGGCGCCTCTGTACCCAAGTAGCATAGCGTTGTTCAGTGATGCGAATCATGCAATTTAGATACTGAAACACTCAACCAGCAGAGACAACAGGAGAACCAAGCTAGATTTTATGGGTCTAGCTTCCGTTCTCATCCGCGTTCAGCTATTTTTAGCTGTACAGTTCGTTATCATGTTATTTTAATGTATTATCTTAATTATGAACACACTGGTTTGAGGTGCAGTTTTACCGCTTACTGCACGTTGTTATTCTCCTCGTTATTTATCTCATTAACTGGAAGCCTCACCCATAGGCTAACTGCCGTATTGAGTAAAAAGGTGAATATTAGCTGTTTCTCATTTCGGTGGATGCATCCTCCGGAGGCCGCATATGTCATTAAGGATGTTTTATTTAAAGGTGCCACAGAATGATTTGAGAGAATGTTTTAAATTGTTCTCTGATATGTACATAGAGGGTATGTAGCTTAGGTAAGGGGTAAAAATGCCCAGAAACGGTTTTACAGGTCCATTTACAACCCTAGAATTTGACCCTAGAATGAA
>JAUMHG010000072.1:2498749-2515204 GCA_032359395.1 Enteromius anoplus | reverse complement strand
GTGTTGGAATTTGACCGTTTTTCAGTCGTCTTTTGCAAACACTTGATTTATATAAGAAGTAGGAAACGATGGTGTTGGAGACTCACAGTATGTTATGTCCATGTACTGTTATTATTCAACCATGCCGAGGTACATTCAGTTTTTCATTCTATGGCACCTTTAAGAAAAGTAACCATAACCGTTATTTTGTTGAACATGTAAATGAGTTCATTTTGGTGTAAACCACTCTTTGTATGCCTTTATCCACAAGAGAGATAAATGTTTTATACAATGATTCAATTAGTTTCATGCATCTTAATAATAATGCCTTATTTTTGATGTGCAGCTTCCTTGTAAATATTACAGCACGGCTCCATATCAGAATTCGATTACGTGTAATGACCTACCTTTGATTTATTCATATACAATTTGCCAAGTTCAAAAACACTAACGCACCATTTTGCAAGCATTCGAAAGCTGCCGTATATTCACTTATTGACATATCAATTAAGAATTATTTGGTAATTTTATTCTTATTGATTATCCCAGATATTACAGAGATCTTAAAAATAAAGGGCGTTTCACAGAGATGCCATAGATAGGAGAAACATTTTTGGATCTCTGAAGAACATTTCGGTGAAGGCTACAGTTAAAAAAAACTACATTTAAATAATGACCCTTGTCCACTATAAAGAAAATTTTGTGCAATGGAGAACTGTGGAAAACTAAAGATGGCAAAAAAAGACTTTAGTCCAACTCAGGGCACATTTTGACAAACACCATAAGCCTGTGACATACTGTAGTTTGTTTCATTTCCTTCAATCTGTCTTTTTCATACCTGGCAGGGATCTTCAATGATACAGAAGAGAGCATTGTGTGCCAAGCGTTCAAGAAATGGTGTGATGACCAGTGTGAAACCACCATGAAACCAGAATAACACACCACAGGAAATGTTGAACCAAAAAATAAAAAACATCTGTGCTGCAAAATGAAATGCACCAAATCATAAATGAAAACCTCCAGAAATTGCAAAAACCACTCAGTTTTATTTCAATGTCTGTAACATTTTCATTCCCAATGCACTTGACAAGCTTTAAAACCCAACAATGAAATGCTACTTTCCTCATAAATCCTCTCAGCGGAGTGAAAGGTGACTTTCCCAACAGGTTTAAAGTGGGACAGCTTCCAGTACTGAATTCATAGGAAATTAATGCTTTATAAAGAAATTCAACCAAAAGAAGGGGGGGAAAATCAATATTACAAGCTCCTTTATTAAATAATGTTTGGTTAAGCTTCAAAAATATAATACAAAAGTACATTAACAAAACGAAAACCATCTTTAGCCAAGATACTTCTATAAAAGACAGACTGTGTTTGTTATTAAAAGACATTTGGTTGAAGTTCCACGGAAGCCTGTTTTGAAGGCACCTTTCATTGACGTCACTGATACATATGCGTTCATACAGGAGCCTTGTGCTTTACTTGTTACCTGATTGTCTAAATTATTGCCAAAAAAAATTGCAACAGCCAGTTTTGCTATAAATCCACAACGAGATACATAACACTTTCACTGCATATTTAGACTCCACTTGGAATTTGGCAACATTTTAGTAGTCAACACTAACATTACATTCAGAGGAAGACTTTCAGTAGTTTCTGTCTAAAGGGGAAGGGAGTTATACACTATTCTTGAAAGTTTTGTAGTGCTTCTAGACACTTCAGCTTTAAGCCGGAATACAATACAATCTTGATCGAACACTACGGGTCAGTATTAAGTAGGTTTAATGGTCCTACTGAGAGATTATCCCCTCTACTTCACCCGAGGACCGAACCCGTTAGGTTCCACAGTCTAAGTCTAAAATCACGTATACATAATAGAATATATTATTTAAAGGGATAGTTCACACAAAATTAAAAAATTAGGAACATTGCTGCCTTAAGTCTCAAGTCGCTCAAACCCATGTATTGTACAATTTTACAATTTATTTTTTTATTTTTTGGAAATTCTCTGTAGAAGCCTGTTTAAACATGGAATAAAAAAATAAAAAAAAACGTTTAAAAAAAATTTTTTTAATTAAATTTTTCATTTTGAGGCAAAAACAATCAATCAAACTCAATTACAAAATGTAAACTCAAGACTTGCATGATATAAACTCACAAAACCGAAAACAAAAGTCCAAATTGTGAGATAAACAATTGATATTTGCTATTTTTATTTATATTTTTTAAATCTGGAACAAAAACATAAAAACTGTTAATTACTGTATTGCAAGATGTAAACTTGAGAAAAATTTTTTTTTTGCATTTCTAACCATTTTTCTAAAAGTTATGAGTTTATATTTAACTGATTTAAGAATTGCAAGAGAACAAGACAGAATTGCGTTTTAAATTATTAGATTTTTTGTATTTGGTGGTGGAAACCCAGTTACAGCTCCATTCACTTTCATTTTCTGGAAAAGAACAGCATTAATTATCTGCTAAATATCTCTATTTGTGTTCCACCATAGAAAGAAATTCATTCATGTTTGGAACAACATGAGAACATGATGACAGAACATTTTGAGTGAACTATTGCTTTAAGTGACAGATTTGTAATGTAAGGCACTTTACAGTGGTCTGACTATGTTACCTACGCTAAACTCTTACAACATCTTTCCATTACACACAGGCTGATTTCTCAACTGAAGGTGATCGTTGCATAGTTCTATGAAACAGCACATAACAGTTGCACCTATACGTGATCAAAGGCAAACATCAGTACATCTGAGTTGAGCACAGTAGAAATATACAGTAACAGTACAGCTTATTATTACAAACAAAGTCAGTCATTTTACACCATGTAAGAATTAAAAAACCCAAACAAGTGTTATAATAAAATACAAAATATTTTTTCTTTGTCTTTTCTTTTTTTTAGTCAACATATTATCATTATTCCAGTGTTGTTGCCACCAATATATAAAAAAACCCAGATCTTACTTTTATACATGGTCTCAGATATAAATATATATATATATATCTCTGAGACCATGTATAAATGTATGGCATATTAGAACAGAAATTAGTTTTGTTTTTTTTATGTTTTAAGGGTAATACATTTAAATTTCAAGATGTGAATTATTATGACTATTCATTTAGTCATGAAATATGTTTTAAGATGATTTCACATTCTTATGGATCATTTTTAAGTTATGCACTGTAAGATGCACTGTGTTAAAAGGCATCCTCAGGGTTTATTAAGAAATGCATGAGGTGAAATACATCTGCATAACTATATAGGCACTGCATTTAACGGCAAGAAGAGTTTTCGAAGGCTTTCAGCAGAGTTAAAACTGCATTTTGCTTATTGCTTGGCACATTCCACCGGACATCTGGAAATGTGTTATATTTTTCCAAATGCTGTGTGCAAACTGTCCTTCCACGTGTGCATTTCTTCAGCCTCTGGGTTTAAAGATCATTCCACAAATCCACTGTGCTACGTGAATTTCTCCTGGACCAGAAACATTAAAGGGGTCATATGATGGTGTAATGCAGGGCTTTCCGAACTCTGTCCTGGAGAGTTTAGCTCCAACCCTAATTGAACACACCTGAAGCAGTTAATAAAGCTCTTAGTAGGCATGTTAAAAACTTCCATACAGGTGTGTTGAGGCAAGTTGGAGCTATTTTTCACATACTGTACATTTGTGTCTCTCCTCTAAGCTCTTAACAGGTTGATTTGTTCTAAAAAAGAGAGGTGTGCTCTGATCGGCCAGCTATCCAGTGCGCTGTGATTGGATGTAAATGCGCTAAACACTTTCTTATTTGTGTTGAACTGTTCTGGAACAGTGTTGTAAACATAACTTGACCACTGATTTCTAGTTATGTCCTCTTTTGGAAGCACAAGAAAGTAGTTTTACTTTCACAATGACACACAGTGTCTCCAGAACATGGCGCCCGCAGCAACACTACAGCAAAAATAGCTCCGCCTTCTTTCTTTGCATAAATATTTGGGTGGTGTTTGACACTCTGTGACAAGTGGGGGCATGTTAAGCAAGCTGTTTTATGGGAGTGTGGACAGGTCATAACTTTTAAAAAGAATATCTCTTTAGTTTTGACACTCCAAAGAGAAAGGAAAACATGAAATCGCATCATATGACCCCTTCACTCTCAGAAATCTGAGGGTGTTTAATACTGAGAGAATATTGCCAACGATTAATAACTAAATTAAATAATTAAGGGTCAGCTATTTCAGATCAATATACTTGTCCATCTATTGTTTGTTTTCATCTGGCAGATACGATTTGTAGAGCATTTGCTCAAGTTTCCTTAACATTCAACAGAAATTTTCACAACATTTATAAATTAGTTACGATTAATGTAGCTATGCTAAGGGAGCATTTCACCCAAAAATGATAATAATAATAATATTTGAGTTCCTTCAGTTTTTTTACAATGAGGAACCATAAAAACTTTAATTTGGCTCCTTTAAGTGCATGTTTCACACATGCTTATATCAGTGGCTCATCGGTCTTCAGTTTCCTCAGTTCAGTGACTGTTGGACGAATCAGTTCATTTATCATAGGATCAAATGCATTCCGCTGTATTGGCTCGTTTTGAGTTGGAGTGACTGTCCGATATCTGTAAGCCAAATTTTGATTGATTAACTTGTAAATCAGTGCTGCTTGAGTCATGAACTCTTTAGATGGATAGTTTGAATTGGTTCAACTATTTCACTATGAAGAATCAGTCCAAAGCAATGATTTATTCGCAAACCAAACATGACTCCGGACTGCTCTGGATTACAGGTAATAATATTCTAATAATATTCCGGATATAATATTTCTTGCACATACTGATCGCTTCACTTCGTAAGACACAATATATCATCATGGGTATTAATTTCATGTTGCCTGTAAGCTTTTTTACTTTCAAAGTGACGTTAGCCGTTGACTTGCATTTTCTGAATCACCAATGACCACGGTTTCCGCAAAAAATCTTTTTTTCTGTTCTATTAAAGGAAAAGTCACCTACATCTTGGATAACCTGAGGGTGAGTGAACTAACAGCAGATTTTTATTTTTGGGTGAAGTATCCCTTTAAACATCAACTGTCTGTCACTTAATATCTACGCGTTAAATGGAAAGCATTATGCTCAAGTCATTCCTTTACAAGGATATATAAAAAAAAAAAAAATAGAAATATTCTTCTAAACTGTGCGCAAACAAGCTACTGTACAACCAAAGAAATCACCTTTCAAGTGCACTTTTATAGTATCCCAAACTTGATTAACTTGTACTCTAATACACCTATGTGAAGTAACACAAATCAATCTTTCTTTTTTTATGATACTGACCTTGATTATTTCGATATTATTATAACACAATGAAATTTGGGAAGACGAAACTGGAATAAGGTTAAGATACAATAAAATAAAACGAGTGTAAACATTAAAATAGTATTATTTTGCACATGACAAAACGGGCCGTGCTTGTTCCTAAGCAGTCAACGGTGTTACCGGTTTCCTCGCACTAACAAACATGCTCGTTTTCCTCCATGTTCACGCTGTCCTTACAGCTGCTTTCGTTCGAGGCTCCGGACGAGACGGAGGTGAGGAGTGGGTCGCTTGTTGCTACAGATGACAATGTGTCGTCCATCAAGATGTCGTTGAGTTTAGCGCCATGCGCCTTTGGGACGTGGCCATAAGCATCGCTGGAAGTGCTAGAGTCGTTAAAGGTGATTGTGCCGTCGTTCAGGTCTAGGGTGCTGGAGCGACCCATGTCGGGACAAGACGGGTGTGCATGAGGATACATGTCCTTGGTGCAGTTGCCCCGGACCGGCTCTTGTTTGATGGCTCGGGCCGCTAGCGCCGATGAGCAGAGCGTAGACGAGACGATGGCCAGTCCGTGAGCACGAGCCTGGATTTCCAGCTCCTGGATTAGCATTCAACAGATGCAAAAACTGAATACATGTAACTAACTTCAACCTACAAATTGACACATTTCTGGATTTATCTAGATTGAAATATATTATACAAATCTAGAAAATATAAAAAAATAATAATAATAATAAAATGATTAAATAATTTAAATATAACATTTACTGCCAGGTTTAACTAAAGACACACAGTGAAGAATTAGCGCTGAAAAGGCATTGAAACTTGAGTTATTTTTGCGCCTGACTTTATTGAATATGCATTTATAGGAGTGTCCCTTTGGGACACAACATTTATGGGAGGATAGTATTACAGTGAATCATGCAACGCACTCATCAAATTACTGGCATTTGCACCAGTATTTAATACGTAATACCAATTTTATCATAACTTCTTGCAACCCTTCATGTCTTGGCCTCTGGTTCTTTTCAACAGCCTGTGACTTATTTCTTTCTTTATCCTTTATTCACAACTACACTCATTTGTGCTGCGCTTTGTATATTGCTTAGACAAAATTGTTAAAACCGCTATATAAATAAAGGTGATTGAAAATGTAACAGTTGGTGCCATGAAAAAAACTGTAGCTAAACAAATAAATTGTATAAATATTGCATAGGATCGTTAATTCCCCTTAACATTTAAAAAAAAAAGAAAAAATGTAAGGATTTAGTCACTTTTGAAGTGTTTTTTTTTCTATAATACATGTGCTAAAGTTAGTTTCTTTTTCATAAGGGTCATTTAAGACAGCGTACTATTTCTGTACGCCATTGCGCTGAATGCTATAGTTGTATTTTATAGTTGTGTATTGATGTGTCACAGCTGACCTGTATCCTGAGCATCAGGTGGCGGTTGGCGTGTTCCAGCTTCTTCTGACGGTTCTCCAGCTCCTTGGCACGCTGCTGCTCTCTCTGAAGTTTCCTGATGTAATCCACAGAGGCCTTCAGAATAGTGCCCTTGTTCCAGCGCATGTCCCTGAGCAACAAACACAAGCAGCTGACACCAGCACATCTGATATGTTTTGCTTCATGTGTAAGTGTGTATCTACTGAACACGGCGGTGCTTACGGGTCATTTGATTTAGGAATCAGAGTCCCCAGCTCTTTGATTCGATCGTTAATGTTGAACCTCCGTCGCCTCTCGACTGAAACAGATGAAAAATGCATGTTATATTACACACTTGTATTACAAAACCACATTTACAGTTAATCCACTTACACCCAAAGTCTATGGGACAAAGACTATAACTTAATTACGCCCTTTTTACAAACTGAGGGACGAATAAAAAACATTTTTCTGTTGGTAAAACTGGGAAAGTGTTTCCGGAAGCTACCCTTCATATGAAAGAAAACTCACTTAAGTTATGGTTGTCCTTTTTTTGCCTTTCCTTAGCAAGAGCACGAACTTCTGCCTCTGAAAAAGATAAAGGAGTTTTAGAAGAGAAACTGAAAGCAGGATGTTTATCTGCCATATGTTTTGGCACCCCTGAAATGTCACTGCAATTGTCTTTTATAGCATGTTTTCTCTCACCAAAATCCCTTTTCCACAAAATCTAAATCATTTTCTGTATAGATTATGACCAACACTATTTTTACGCATAAAGTTCAATGCACAATACAAGAGGCTACATTTGCCATAATATACAGTATACAATAAATAATGTACACTACACAGTATTTTTATTGTTTGTTTTTTTTGCAGTAATCCAATATTTAATGCGAAAAATGAATGAACTTTGAATGGAAAAAAATTGTATATAACAATTTAACAATTACGTATCAGTAAATATACACGATTACAAAAAAAATTCGTGCCGTTTTTTTTTTTTATACATTAAGTTTCAACTTTTCTTAATTTTTTTTCTTTCTCAGAATTGCATGAAAAAAAGACATAAACTTACACTTGCATGTTATAAAATAAGAAGTGATACAAACTTGCAGTTGTAAGTTACAGTAGTGTATGTACAGTAGTTTAAACTTGCAATCTCACAATTTAAAAAGAAAAAAAAACGTCAAAATTGCAAGATGTAAAGGGTTTATTTGCTAAAAACAGATGAGTCCTTTTCAACAATTATGTTTTTTTTCATTGTGCATTTAAATTAATCTCAAACAAACTACAGTGGGTTATTTTTATTAGGGCGAAAAATACACCTAACTAACAAAATAAAACACAAAAAACATGATAACTATCAAATTTTAAAAAATGAAGTTACATGTTTTAGCAAATAAACTTTTTTCTCACACTTTCATTAACATTTCACAAATTCTGAATTTGTTTTCTGAAATTAAAAAAACATATAAACTCAACATTGATAATACTCAGAAACCATAATAATTATCAGAAATGTCTCTTGAGCAGAAAATCAGCGTATTAGAATGAGTTCTGAAAGATATGTGACACTGAAGTGTGTAAAAATTGTAAAACATTTTAATCCATTCAATGATGATGTTTGTGTTTTGTTAAAAAAATCTTTGAACGTACCCACAGGAAACCCTTCAGGCATTTGATAGCTCTCAAACTCGCTACAAGAGCTGGGCTTGTCCATCATGTGCATCATGGCTGGAGATGGATTAACTATGTAGCATACAAGCATATGTTTTCAATCTATCGCTCATATCATCATTCACATGACATTTATGCTGACTTTAAAGGGGTCATATGATGCAATTCCAAGTTCCTTTCTCTTTGGAGTGTTACAAGCTGTTGATGCATAGATAAGATCCATGAATTATCAAAGACTAAAGTCTTAAAACCAGAGATATTCTTTATAAAAGTTATCACTTGTCCATGCCCCCCTAAAACAGCTCATTTAAACACGCCCCCAATTTCCTAAATGGGTTTATTTTTAAACACCGCCCAAACGTTTACTCAAAGAAAGAAGGCGGAGCTATTATACTCGCTGTAGTGTTGCTGCAGGCGCCATGTTCTGGAGACTAAACTACTTTCTTTGTGCTTCCAAAAGAAGACACGACTAGAAATCAGTGTTAAGTTGTGTTTACGACACTGTCCCAGAACAGTTCAACACAAATATTAGACTGTGTTCAGCACATTTACAGAGTAATGACTCCTAAAACCTGGAGACTAGTCTATGCTGGCTGTGCACAGAGACTATAAAGTGGAGCAATTCTACCTCTGCAAGAACAGTCTCCTGCTTCTGACTCATAACCTTTAACTAAGTTACATTTTCTCATTTAAAGAACCTGCTACTAACTATTCAAACACGAGATTCAAGCAGTGAAGGGTAGTGTTTGTTGTTTGTCGCACAGCGCACTGGAAAGCTGGCCAATCAGAGCACACCTAGCTTTTTCAGAACAACTAGCTTTGAACAAATTGACATATTTCAGGAAAACGGGCTTAGGGGACAAACAATAATGTGCAGTATGTGAAAAATGATGTTTTCCTGAACTGAACCGCATAAGCACATTGCATTACACCAAATATACAAAATAATGTTCTTTGTTGGCAACATCATATATGACCCCTTTAAAATGTGAAACACATTACAGTACATCGTCAAAAGGCCTGGGGGGTCTTAGACGTTGCAAAACTGCATTAACTAACTCATATGAAGCTTACCAGAGAATTCCCTTTTAATGTTGGACAGGGTAGCAGGGCACGAGTTACTGATAGAGATTCCCGGAGGGGGCATGCCTGGGTTACTGTATATGTCCAAAAGGTTCGCTGACACGGGGATCTAGAAACACAACAACATGTATATCTCTGCCTTTTTTGTACTTTTTGGAGCTCACTGTGTGTGTTTTGCCTATGACACGAGAGTGAGTAAATGAAAACTATTCACTGCTCCTCTGCAGACAGCAGTCACACAGACATTAGACCAGGTGTTGATAGCTGGATCGCACTGCTTTTTGCTATACTGACACCAGCCACAGCTCTGATTGTGTGAGATGGCAGAAAGAGACAAAGTCTCACCAAGTTCACTGCTATTATAAAAATACACTTGAGTCACTGAAGTTCTGAACTTGTAGACAATGTTGGGGAAAGTTACTTTTTAATTGAGTCAGTCTCGAAGAACTTAACTGGTCCAAGTATTAATCCCAGCTGAACACCTCCGGTGTGACTTTACATACAGACCTTGAGCAAAAAAATATTTTATTGTTTATTTTTTTCAAACAATAAAATATGATCAAATAATCAAAATTAATATTTCATTTAATTACTTGTTTTTTTGCCAATAAAATCAAATATTTACATATTATTATATTACTATTGTTTTTTGTAAGCAAAATTAAGTAAAATAAATTAATACTAGACAATAAATATTTTATTATATTTAAAGCAATGTGAAATAAATACATTATATATTTCATTATATTATATTTCATTATATTACTACAGTGTCCTTTGCAAAAAAAATATAAAAATATAATATTTGTTAAATCTAATTATGTAATAAAACAATTCATTATATTAAATGTTTTGCAAGAAAAAAATAATGCTACACTTTGTCTTTTTGCAAAAAAGAAAAAAAAAAAGAAAAAGAAAGTATATTGAAAAAAATAGAACTAGTACTGTCCATGTGCTTCTGGTGACTTCAGCCAATCAGCACGATCACACAACATACATATAGACCTGGTTTCATAGACAGGGCTTAGCCTGAACCAGGATTAAGCCATAGTTATTAATTGTTATAATTTTACTTTAGAACAAAGCATTACTGGTGTGCATCCTGAGACAAAACAAAGACACTGACATGTTTTAAGAGCAGTCAGTGCAAGTATCTTTCAGTAGAAACAGCTCAGATTTACAGTTAGTCTAGGACTAGGCTTAAGCCATGTTCGTGACACCAGGAGAATACAGTATAAAAATATGACTCCTTATCCTAATCACATTAGTGTTTACAAGAGCTGAAGATGAATGAGTAAAGTAACAGAAGAAAGCATAACAGTGTTTATACCGTGCTGGCCATCTGAAGTCCAGGGTCCAACGAGAGTCCCATGATATCATCATTGTAACTGGATTCCAAACTAATGATGTCATCGATGACATCGTCCATCTAAGAATAAATCAAAAGCAATGGATATCATCAGAGCTGTGCGTTTCCTCTCAGTGTGCCAATGCCAGGCTCTGTCTAATCTATTAACACTTGTTTTAGCACATGTCTCTCTCTCTCTCAGTGAGCCGTGACGCAATCCACGCCAGCTGCTTCAGCGAGACCATCAGACTGGAGCTGCTTTTACTGATTAGCAGGTAATGAGCTCCAACATGACATCTTCATAATGCTTTACCTATTTATACATCATTTACTGATGCGGCTGGGTTCGTGTTTGCCGTGCTCTTGGCAAACCTGTCAGGATCCTGTCGTCTCTTATTTATGGCGTTCATGTTTTGTTCTTGTCTTTGTGTTGAGCACATGCTTTTTGTTTTGTTCATTTGCCATGTGCACATTATTACATTTCGGCTCAGTTTTAGCCTCCTCGTTTCCTCCCCTTTTTTATTCTCCTTGTGTGTTCTGTCCTGGTCTGGTTTGTCTAGCTGCTATAAACCCTACCATAATAAACACGACTCCTAATCGTTTATGGTTCATAATAAATGTTTTTAGTTTTTTTGGAAAATAATTATTTATAATAAATATTTAGCAAAATATATTTTTATCTTCTCTTTTGGAGTGCTTACTATTAAATACTGTATTATTTCAATGTAATTGTTTCTACAAGATAATGGCTGCATTAGTATAACTACTGCAGATTTATTTATATTATAAGTATTTGATATTTATTTAAATATTCATATTGTATTTATAAATATTTATATATATGTATATTAATTCATGATTTTTCACATGCATACATAACAAATCCATTCAAATTTAGGATTTTTTTTTAGGTTAAGTGTTTGGATTCGGTTTGTTTGGTTAGATTTTATATCCACTAAAAGAATAAATATTAAATTATAATCTCACACATATTATATATTTTGTTCAGTTAACATTCAGCTAACATTCAAAAACAAAAAGCATAAACTCAAACCAACAGTTGTTTTACTGAGAAAAGAATGACTCTAATGTATTAGCAACATTAACCTATGGATAAGTACAAGCAACTCTCCTTAAACCGAACCCCTATCCAATAACGTTATAGTAATTACATGCCATTCAGTAATATTACTCAGAATTTAAGTGAGTGATATACAAACAATGTATAAACATCAGATATAAATGTGACCCTGGACCACAAAACCAGTCATAAGGTAAAATTTGACAAAAATGAGACGTATACATCATATGAAAGCTCTATAAATAAGCTACATACATGGTTTGTTATGATAGGACAATATTTGGCCGAGATACATCTATTTGAAAATCTGGAATCGGAGGGTGCAAAGAAATCTAAATACTGAGCAAATCACCTTTAAAGTTGTCCAAATTAATATCTTATCAATGCATTTTACTAATCAAAAATGACGTTTTGATGTGTTTACAGTAGGAATTTTACAAAAATTCTCCTTGAAACATGATCTTTACTTAATTTCCTAATGATTTCTGGCATTAAAAAAAAATCGATAATTTTGACCCATGCAATGTATTTTTGGCTATTGCTACAAATAAACCCCAGCGACTTAACACTGGTTTTGTGGTCCAGGGTCACAAATATCAAATTACTTGTAAAAAATTGTACAAAATCTTCAGCCATGATGCTAATGTAGCCATTATTTTCAGAAGGCACTAAAGTGGAATATGACAATGTTTTGTCTTTACCTCTTTCTCGCAGTTGGAGTTGAGGGTCAGTAAGGCCATGGGACTGTTGGGGGCGCTGTTGCCCGGCCCCGGAGGCATTCCACCGTGGTCAGGGGCCTGGCTGGGGCACGGCAAGCTCACGGCCTGAGAGCCAAGCTTTCCTCCCAGTGTGGTGCACAAATACGCCTTCACCTGCTGCCTCTGAGCCTGCTGGATGTGATACTTCGTGGGGTTTTCAAGATGCGTTTGAACCTTCAGACAGACAGAGAGAGTCAGAATCAGACGCCACACATGATGAGGATGACCAGGTAACATTTAAGAATTCAAGAACTGCTTAATCTCAATTAAATTATTTAAAACTACATATTAATTAACAAATTAAAATCAAATTCAGTCTGCTGTGCTATTATGCAAAAAAAAATTTTTTTTTTTTGTGGCCATTACATTAAATTCGTAAAAATAAAACCAACACATTGAACAATTACATTTAAGTAAAAAAAAAAAAAAGTATTTTCTTTAGGTAAAACATTTTAGGAAATAAATATATTGTTTAAAACTTATTTTCTTTACTGGTGATAATGTATAAAAATGTCCACACAAATACCCATATAAACATAGTAATTCACTATTTGTAATAAAATGTTATTTTTACGATATTACTTAACAACAACAATAATCATTTTAATCACAGACAAGCAACCAGAAAAGGGTAACATGTGTAAAAATGGTGAAAACTTTAAATAATTCACTATTTGTAACAAAACATTTATTTTTCTAATAATGTATTTTATGATATTATTACTCAACAACAACTATTGTAATTATTAGTATTATTAGCCAAGATTAAAACACAGACAAGACAATAACCTGAATAATTGTGTCCCACGTGTAACTTCCAAGAATTCTGTAATCACTGTTCCTTCATCAGATCAGTAATAATTACTGTCATTTTCCAAAATAGCCTCCCTTTCTATTCATAGCTAAGTTCCTCCTCCACACGAGCCATGCAAACAAAATGACCTTTCCACTCAGAGGTCATGACTCAAACCACACTTGACACATTTAACAAGTGTGTAGGACAAGCCCTAGACCACAGGCTGCAGTTTTAGTATAGGTATTCTACTATAAATGATGTTTGATGACTTCACTGTTGTGAATAAACCCTCAGCTATTTGATCAACCGAAGCCAGTATCCATTAAATTGACTTGAGGAATAAAGAATGCGGCTGGATGTGCCTAAAAAGGGGTGAATAACTGATTAGTTTTGCCTGTTGGACAATTAACACAAGGCACAACACACTGCTGAACTTGTGCTGTTTTATGTCAAAATATGCCTTCATGGAGCAGCTGTGACGTCAATGTCAGGTTGAAACAATAGATTCTTTCTGCAGCTTCTAGTGACCCCCACCTCCAACAGAAGAGAGGCTCTGCCTGCCTCATTCAGATCTGAGCGCTGCAAACGTGAGAAAGACTGACGAAACACACGCGTGATCTTTCACAGCTCCACCGTCACCTTCTTTTCCAGCTGTTCTTGGAGGAACGCTAAAGTATGCATGACTAAACCGAATGTGAACCTCCTCACAACACAGAGCAGAGTTTCACACTGAATTTCTGTTCCCATGTTTTCACATGTGTTTTACCTGCACTTGCAAGATTTTGAACTATGTGATGTATTGTTTTCGATTACACTTTATTTTGAGCCCATTCTACTAACTTAAAGTAACTTTGTAACTACATGTCAATTAAATATCATTAATTCACAACCACATGTCTCAACTCTCAGAGTAGACTGTTATGGTACGTTCACACCAGACGCGACTTGCGCGAATAAGTCGCGCGTAGTTGAACATTTTGAGTTTACTCGCTTCATTCGAGTTCAATCATAGATGCGAATTTGCATCATGATAGGGGCTTCTGTCAGGCGGCTCCAGTCTCATGCATTGGTGGTTATGTGCCATGAAATGCAGTTTTAAGAGTATTTCAGGTGAGAATGTACTTGTTTAAAACACAAATTTGTGGTTTATTAAAAAGGAAAGTGCCTATTTAAAAGTTTGCTTCGCCGATTTCAGAGCATTGAGCTCTTCGCCAACACCGAGTGCTCAGTGCTCATGTATCCGCCGAGGGCAGTCTCACCGCGGCTATTCTGACACCTGCCACTGCCTCCTAATGTCTCTGTAGTGGTTAAACAGGAAGTAAAACCTGTTTTGGGTATATCTCATAGGCAAACTTGGGTTTAATAAATCTATTATTTATTTCCTTTTTGTTCCTGTTTCTATGAAAATACGAAGACGTATCATACAGCGATGATGATTTTGTCTTCCATAGTTTGGGAATTCTGCCTCCGCTTGCTAGTAATCACGTCACTACTAGAGCAAGCTCCTGATTGGTTGATGCGGCGTGAATTTTCGCCAAAGTTCAGATTTTTTAACTTGAGCGTTTCGTGCGAATCACGCGTCAAGAGGGTCAAACGCAAATCGTGCCATTCACACAATTCGCAAATCTCGCAAATGTCTAATCACGTCTTTGCATTGACTTAACATGTAAATCACTCGCGCTTAACGCTTCATTCGCGTCTGGTGTGAACGCAGCATTAGGGTAGGTTTAGGGTTAGTAGGACAAGTTGACATATACTTACTAAGTTTCTGATAGTATGCAGTTTGTTGTGGACTCATCAAAATAAAGTTTTAGAAGATATTAAGTAGTCTACTAATACTCTAATGACGGCTACTTGACATATTGTTACAAAGTTACTTACTGTTAGTAGAAAGTCTAAAGTGTTACCTTTTTTATGTTTATGGGTGACATACACTTAACATAAACATAAAATGTCCTGGCAGAATTTATTTATTTATTCATTTTTGGCTTTAATTATCATAGGACAGATCAATTTCGACGGGAAGTGAATTGGAAGAGAAAGCAGGGACGGGATCGAGAAAGGTCTGAGAGCCGGGACTGAGAGTAGCCTATGCTGGCTGTGTACAGACTGCCCACGAGGCTACAGGCGCCGACATCCTGGCAGAAAATTCCATTTATCTTTTTCATTTTTCTACAGATTTTCTTCTTTCAGTTTCAACACACACTACAGATGAAAATTAAGATATTTTTGATGAAATTTGAGAGCTCTTTGACCCTCCATAGACAGCAATACAATACATGATCCCAGATTCAGAACCTTATTAATAACATCAGTAACACAGTCCATGTGACATCAGTAAGTCAACTTCAGTTACGCTATGAGAATTAATTTTTTTTCATCATCCTCTCTTATTTTAGAGAGTGTCACAATGTATGCGTACTCTGTCCTCTAGGTGTAAACAACCACAGATTACATTCATGCACGTGCCTTCCCCCGGATGTAAACAAGGCTGATTGATGTCAAATATGTTAAAGGGTGCGTATGCGTTGCCTTGTGATACTCTCTAAAATGGCAGAAGAAGTAACTCAGGAAAGAAGAATGGTTGAGTAAATGATGTTATTTTGGGGTTTACTAGCATTGCAAAACAGAAGTTAGACCACTGGTGTCACATGGACATTGCTGTCTATGAAGGGACAGAAAGCTCTCAGATTCCATCAAAAATATCTTAATTTGTGTTTTGAAGATGAACGAAGGCCTTATGGGGTTGGAGCGACTCGAGGGTGAATAATTAATGACAGAATTTTTTTTATTTGAGGGTAAACTAACTTTAAAATAAATTGTGAACTATTTTTCTTATGTTTCTAGTTCTAATGCATCCAGAGAGCAGAATATCTTATAGACTTAATCCCTGTTCACACCAAGCATAACCAGGGGCGGACTTACCCGTTAGGCAAAGGTAGGCAACTGCCTTGGGCCCCCAAAGATAAGGGGCCCCCAAAATGCTTTTCACGAGATGCGCATTA